>JAUZND010004877.1:0-11483 GCA_034780555.1 Coelogynopora nodosa
AACACCTCGATATAGGCGAATTCTCGATATAGACGAATTCGATATAGGCAAACTCAAATAACATATAAAAGATAGGGGAAAAATTTGGGACATTTGAAAATCGTTGATATAGACGAATGTTTGATATAGACGAATGTTTGATATAGGCGAATCCTACTGTATAATACTATAGAATTAAATTATTTATTATTTTTTATGTCGTACTATTTAACATATTATAATGATTTTGCTAAAAATTGTATAGTTCTTCAACAAAATGGAATAATAATTGAAACCTTTTTTTTAAATATTTTATTTTTATTATTTGAAACAAATTATTTAATAAATTTCAGTCAATTTAATCATCAATTATCATCAATTATTGTGTGAGCCATCTGCAGATAATAACTGAATATATAGTTATCCCATTCAAAAAATTTATTTCATTAAAAAATTGATGAACATCTAAAAACAGTATTTTTCTTTAATTTTTGAAGAAATCTGTTTTATAAAAAAACGGTATATATTTATCTAAAATTCAGTTTTTCTAAAGATGTATTTTTAATAACTTATTTTTCATTAAAAAAATTCTTTCTCAAAGATGTATTTTCAATAACCATATTTTTTATTTTTAAATGCATTTTTAAAAACTCTCTCAAATCTAACTCCATTCTACAACTAAAATCTCTCAAATCTAACTCTATTCCACAACTAAAATATATCAAGGTCCGCCAATTTTTAAATTGGTTTAATAATATTGATTAAAATATTTTTTTTGATTAATATCTTTATTTTTTAATAATAAATACATTTTTAAATATTTAGAAGTGGTTTTCATTTTACTTTTTTTTTATAAACGGAGGTATTTTTTGTTGTTCAATCCATTAAGAACTATATTTGAAAATAAGTCCAATTAAATATATCATTCTATAGTATGTTCATATATGTATATACTAAATGAGCGTTATATTTCATCTCATTTAGACAAGTGGAGAGGTTGTTGGTACTTACCAGCTCTAGAAATATCTCCTCCGCACAGTGGAACATTTGCCCGATTTATAGAAAGCTGGCCAGCACTGGATTTTATAGTTTTTTTCGATGGTAGGCTTGTTACATAATCTATAACATGACAATAATGTTTTTCCTTCAAAAACTGATTTGAATAGATTTATTTATAAAAAGGAACTTTCAAAAACTGTTTTTTACTTCTAAAAAATGCATTTAATAAAATGTTAATTTTAGATTTAAATTTATTTCTTGAAAACATTATTTTTAAGAAACACAAAATGTTTTAATAAAATTGGTCTCGTTTTTAGAAAAATATTTATAGATCAACTGTTTTTTGAGATAGCCTACGCACATCAATGCATTTCAAGTTTGTTTTTATCTGTCGTGGTAGCTATAAACATTTTTAGATATCAGACGCCTGCCTACAAAGCTGCACATATCCTATAACTAGTCTCACAACATAACTTAAAGTGTCTTCTTACAAGATAACATAATTATGTTGTCTTTGCTGAAAATATGATGATTGACTTAAAAATATAATCTTGACACAGTTGCTCAAAAAATGATAACATTAAATGAATTTTATGACATCAAAGTAAACGTTTAAAATATATTATGACGTGCTTAGATTATAAAAATTATAATAATCGCATAGATGTCGGATTTGTTCTACTAACTCAATTATTGATTCATTGTTTATCCGACCTCTATAAAAAAACATCGCTGCTTAGTTCAAACACATAATTATTGATTGTTTTTTTTTTGAGTTGACCATATTGAAGTTTTATTTAATTTATTGATTATTGACGTATGTGGTTAGTGATAATATAATTCATTTCGATAACATTTTCAAAAAGGTTACTACCATGTTCGTTATGGTAACCATTCGAAATAACCTATTTAAATACATGTTAATAATTTTAATACGCATATAGTTTTGGACAATTTTCAACGTGAGAATTAAGTATGCCAATTGTGTTATTCCGTTATAATATGAAATGTTGTAATGTTCAGAAATTGAACAGTTGTAGGTATTTCCCTGGTTATATCTTAGATGCAAACTTAAAAACGTGCGAATATTCTTTTGAAGTAACTCTCTTCAAAGAAGTTAACTTATATTAAATGTGGTCTATACTTAGAATAATGTACCTTTATAATTAGAAATTCACTGCTGTGAAAATAGCATTTTTAGTAACGTAATCCTTATTTTCGAGTTCCATTATTTTTTAATAATTTCTATATGTGGGTTCAATTTTTAAACTATTTAGAGGTTTTTCAATGAATTAGTTTTAACACTTTATTATACAATATGTAATATCTTCTGCTACTCACTTTTTACTATGATTCTGCATTATATAATCAGCTTAGTTTAGTATGCAACGCTAGAAAAGGCACATTATCTACCCTACCACCTTTGGGTACTTGTTTTTATTCAATTTTTGACAATATTCTTTTTTTTCCTGAATTGTCGAATATTTTGAGGGGGGGTTCCGGAACCCCTGAAACCCCCCCCCATTGGAACCGCGCCTGAATGATGTGATTCAGAACCAATACGACTCTTGGTTCACAGTTCGTTATATACTAGATGATGTCGTATTTCAAAGGGAACACTGGGAGTGCTAAGACTGAAAAAACGAATGTTAATATTATTGTATTTCTTGTGATTATGATAGATAAGTAATGATAATTCTAATATCATGCAATTCATTTAGTGAAATGTTCAATATAAGTTATAAAATATATAATATAATATGATTTATATTTTATATATATTAAATTTTAATAATTAAAAGCATCATTATTACATTTAAGTATAAATTGCAGTTTCCTTTGCAGCATAATGTACTAAAGTATTAAATAAAGCCAATAGATGTATTTAATGTTAAATATATTTATTAGCACGTAAACAAGAGATGTGTTTAATGTTAAAAATATTAATTAGAATACTATTTTGTGTATAATAAGCGAGACAAGCCCCATATATTGCAGTTAAATTGGCTACAATCCTCGTGTAAGCGAAGATTAAACGACGATTACATCATTATGGGGAACACTGCTCAAATATGCTCAGTGAGGATTGTAACTATAACAACAATTTGGAGCATAACAATATTTCAAAATTTAAATGGAAAAAGTATACCAAATGTTACTGAATGTTAGTAACATGTCAAAGTATTGTTCAATCATTAGTTCTGAATAGTAAGAATTTCAACATTTGTATATATAGTTAATCTGTTAATCACGGGAGTTGTTTGGTGAAATTATGTAGCAGGTCATCTTCTTGTGTTGTTTTTAATCTCACGCGCACCTCTCACCACCTACCCGCGCTCACTCTTCCCACACCTACCCGCGCTCACTCTTCCCCCCTACCCGCGCTCACTCTTCCCCCCTACCCACGCTCACTCTTTCCCCACCTACCCGCGCTCACTCTTCCCCCCATACCCGCCCTCACTCTTCCCCCGCGCATGCAGGGCTTCTGGCTGGAAGAGGCGGGCGACATCACACGCGGGGAGGCCATGGTACGTCGGGCACTCGACGTCAATCGATACGACGCCTGGGCCACCCACTCGCTCGCCCACTGCTTCGAGGTGACTGGGCGGAGTGTGGAGGGGGCCGCCTTCTATGCTGACACTCAGGTGGGTTGGACCAGATAGGGGAGGGGAGGGGAGGGCTGTTCTGCCATGGGGCTGGGGGCCACTATCATTAGTAAGACGTTGGGAGTGGGTAGATGGCCAGCTTCCATCTTGATATTCGGACAAATGTAATTTGCCAAAGTTCATTAATTGAAATATCATTTGCTGCGCAGACTACTCCACTCCTATGTCTTATATAATAATGTAGACTATGTCTTTTAACTGTGGCCGGTAATTTTTGTGCACCGACCATTGTCTCATCCTATAGTAACTAGGCTGGTCATCATTTTGTTTACAACTATTTCATTGTAAATAACTAAACAATTAAACAACCAGATACTTATTACCCGTTGGATATTTTCCATCTTAAAAGCATGTTATTCTATTTCACTGACCACTTTGTGCTTCCCAAATGAAATGTACCCCCGAAAAAATTGAAATTCTAGTATTTTCTTTAAAATTAATGTTTTAAAGAAATATATATATATATATTTTTATGTTAACATTTTTGTTTGTATCAAGATTTAAAAAAATCTTTATTTAATATTTTCTTTACTTTTCTTGAGAAGAAAACACCTACTAACTGATTTAACTCTTATAAATATAATGCACGATTATTCTGACAACTTAAGTATTCTGCATTTATGATTATTTCAAGTTGATATTTATTGTTTTCCTTTCATTTTCATTATTTCTAGTGATAAAACTAAAATACTTCCGTAATACATTTTCCGATTTATTTATTTTCTGATTGATACATTTTTTATTATTAGAAAGTATACGTTGCTTTTAATTATCTTCTTTTTATTTTATAATTAATTAGTAACTAATAATTAAACCGGCAATTAAAGGTTTAGTTTGTCTGTTATTCACAAGTTCAACTTACAGAAAATATGTCACAACAATAATTGTTTTTATCAAGAATCGATGATACATGCTATATTTTCACTTTTTTCTTTTCTCAAAATATTATAGTTTTCTGTGTTTCATTTGAGTTTATCAAATTTGGGGAAACGATATGTCCCACTCTGTTATTCTGTATCCATATTTGATGCGAAACATCCAACCTATTAGTCATGTGACTCTAAGAACAGTCATAGTTTGGCGGAACCATCTCTTATCTATTTGTATGATGTAAACAGCTACCACTATTCTAATAAACATGGCTGTTTCATGTCTTTTGTTGAATCTTATTATGTAATTTAAAATAGTTATAATTTAGGGTAATATATAGTTCCAGCATGTCATGTACAATACATAAGGATTTGTTTACTATTGATTACTTCTCTAGCATTTCTCATTGGATGGAGTTATTTATAGATTAGTATCTCATCATACGATGTTTTTAAATTATAATCATTATGTAGACAGGTGTAGATTGTTCATTGGATGTTTTAAAATAATATTCTTAAATCAAATATTTTTATATCTGTTATTTTATCAAAATTAATTCAAGTTTGGTTTGTGCGTCAATATGTGGCAACAGGAAAACGTGGTTTGACCTAATAAAGAGTTAGCTGTGTGACAGTAGTATGTGACAGTCGTATGTGACAGCCGTTTGTGCCAGTCGTATGTAACAGTCGCATGTGACAGTCGTATGTGACAGCCGTTTGTGACAGTCGTATGTGACAGCCGTTTGTGACAGTCGTATGTGACAGTCGCATGTGACCGTCGTAGGTGACAGTCGTGTTACAGTAGTATGTGACAGTCGTAAGTGACAGTCGCATGTGACAGTCGTATGTGCGTGCTGAGCAAAGCTATAATTTGATTAAGAATAAATAAAATATTATACGTAAAATTAAATATGCACCATTTATTGTATATCCTCGGCAAAATAATTTTCTAAATCATCTACATAATCGGATTTTATTTATTTGTTTGTTCTATTATGGAGTTCTTACAAGGTGGCAATTAATATTATATTATATTACAAGTTTAGTGATCTGTAAAGCAAGTTAATGAGGTAGTTGACGTATAAAATGTCGCGATGGTGAAGCCCGAGGGGACTTTGACGAAATATCGGTCAAGAATTCTCAGTGAATAGTCTCCAGCCATATAATTATCCTCCATCTGTAGCCGGAAATGCTAGTTCATATTAAGAAACCTCGTATGTGTATCATTTTGTTTCAACTAAATATATTGGAGAATTTAACAAGTTTGAGATTTAGTTATTATGTAGCAGAGAAGTTGCGTGGGAAACTATATATATATATAAAACTATACTATATCTAAGAAGTATGTATAGTCTGTCATTTATGAAACCCACTTAGTTCAGTTGGAAATAAAGGTGTTATCAATAACGAAGATTAAAATTTTCATAAAAATTTGTTCCAAAGTTCACTGTTATTTATTACAAATAAAACTCGAAAATGAATTATGAAGTTTAATATAATTTTTTTGTATATATAAAAATGTATAAAAATTTATACTTTTTTCTTGTAAGATGTGAACTTTCAATAAGAACTGACTTCAACTAAAACCAGTGTTCAAATAAGTAACATAAACAGAAATGAAATATTGATATTTGTTATATATATACACTAATAAACTGTTATACTATACTATACTATACTATACTATATATTTTATTCAGTTAATCATGTCATTAAAACCTAATTTCAATAATAGAATGCAAGTTTAATAGCATAGGCGCCGGAGCCGGGGGGCCCTGGGGGGGCCGAAGTATATTTGGGCCTACTATGTAACTATCTACTATGTAACTATCTACACATGCAAGATCTATCTACACATGCAAGATCTATCTACACATGCAAGATCTATCTACACATGCAAGATCTATAGGCAGTGAATAATACAAAATTAAATGTTTTTAAGGACTGATAAATATTGAAACTAGTATTATGCCACAACATTTAACTAGCTATCCGTTATCTGTCTTGTGAACTTTTGATAAAATATACAGTATCAAAAATAATTAATCACTGGATTTCCAGAGTACCGCAGCCGGTTCTGATTGGACGATATTTGGCCTAATACACTCGGTGAAATCTCTTCAGTTGCTCCACCTATATGTCTGCCCGCAGCCGGTTCTGATTGGATGATATTTAGCCTAATACAGTCGGTGAAATCTCTTCAGTTGCTCTACCTATGTCTGCCCGCAGCCGGTTCTGATTGGATGATATGTAGCCTAATACAGTCGGTGAAATCTCTGCAGTTGCTCCACCTTTATGTCTGCCCGCGCCCGACAGGCCAACTGGGCCGAAGGCAGGGGGGAACTCCTCACCTGTCACAACTACTGGCATCGAGCTCTCTTCCTGCTGGACCAGGGCCGAGTGGAGGACACCCTGGAGATGTGGGAGCAGGAGGTGTTCCGTCGGACCAAAAACGCCAACGGCACGAGTCCCTTCAAGATGTCAGACACGGTGTCACTCCTACTGAGGCAAGTGTCAAATAATACTTGTATAATATTTCTTCATTTCATTTATTTGGGGTAATTGTTTTAGAACCTAACAAATAATAAATATACAGAGCCTACTCTGCGAAAAGTCGAAGGAAAAGAATAAATTACCAAATAAAGTGTCCGAACCCTGATTAAATATATATTCAAATTCCTAGTTTCGATTACCTGCTCGTATATCGTATTTTGAAGTTACCATCGGATCATTAGCTAATGGAACTATCTCAGGCAACCCACCGGGAATAGGCTTTATCTTAGTAGGTTACCAATAATGTTCCACTTCTGAGAATAGTCCAGATAATAATATGTAATTGTCTAGTGCATGAATTCATGACTGTTTTCGGTATTTGCTCTTGTTATCCGTTGTTTGTTGTACTTTTTTCTGCCATTTCTGGAGTTTTGTTTAATTTATAGATTTACAAAAATATATATCCGCGCAATATAGAATAAAATTATTTATTTTCAAAATACATAGATTTGTCGTTGCTTTCTCGTTATAGATTATAGTATTGTTCGTAATAATATTGATTCAACTGTGTTTTGAAACGCCTTTTATAACGAAACATTTACATGTAAGACAAATACTAAAGAACAAATAAGTAAAACAATGTTCAAATCATCGACAGATAAATGTGGGTTGCCCTCTTCTCCTCTCTGCTGAAGTATTTATCCTGAAAGACTGAATCATTATCAAGTTGACTTCATTCTTAACAAGATTCTGATCATAGTTAAGGTTGCTATTTTGTGGTTTCCATTCGATATTACAATAAATAATTACTAGATTTTAACTATATTTTGGTAAACATAACTTTCCATCGTACGATTTTTTTTTTTTAATTTCCGTATTCCACTTGAATTGTACCGGCTATCCATGAATAACTTTCCGAAGAGTATTGCTCATTGTGTGTCTGCTGATGGCGACTTACTTGAATAATTTTAAAGTGAGAAATGTATATTTTGATTGTATCATTAGTTAACAATATTTACTATAATATGTTCATTACGGTTATCTTACGGTTTTACCCTCAAATACTTTTGACACACCCGTTTACAAATAGTCTATATTTACATTAATGTTGGTGATTCTCAACTTGTGCCCAAGGCACCAGTAGCCACTTGTCTACCAACCACTGCCCCTCCCCCACCGGTAGACTGGACCTCGAGACCTCCCTATCCGGCCGCGACCTATCACCTCAGTGGTGCCAGGTGATAGAGCACTGCCTCCCCGCCACCCTCCATCCCACCGGCCAAGTCTACTACGATGTCCACCTCGCACTGGCACTGGCGGCCAGCCATCGGCCAGACCTTCTCGGCCCGCTTACCGACAAATTCGACCAACTGATCGGCCAGACCAACGCCCGCTGTCACGCGGAGGGGGAACAGCTCACCGACTTCCGCTACCCGGCCACCCTGGCTGGCCTGAGTCGTCAGCTCATGGCGGTCGCCAATGACGTGGCCGACAGTGATTGGAGCGCGGTTGTTGGCCGGCTCTACCCGATTCGTCAGTCGATAGATCCGATGGGCGGCAGTATTGCTCAGCGTGACGTCATCAACCACCTGCTGATTGGCGGGCTGGTGAGGAGCGGGAGTGAGCTGAATGTGGCCCGGCTACGCGATTTGTTGTCCGCGCGGGAGTTTGTGCGGAATCAGTGCGGCTTGTCGCGCCGGCTTCAGGCCCGTTTGATCGCTGATCATGGCCACCAGACGACTGCTGGTGTAGAGTTTGAAGGACTGGTTGGGGAAGAACCTCGTTGAGCATCCTCTGTGTTGTGTTGCACACGCTCTGTTAGCCTTATACTTATCCAGGAGTTGTAATATCCTTTGAATGACCTGGTGGGGGATTTAAAATTGAACCATATTCGCTATATTTTATATAAAATTCTACAAAACACGCTTCAAAAAAATTAAATCAATAAATTTATAACCTCTCATCTACTAACTCTATCAAACTTTTTGTCGACAATCCTATCTATTTTGCTGATATTTAATAAAATTTGTGTCTATTTATCCCTCTTTCCCCTTATTTATTTTAGATATAAACATTCTTAAATCCAGACATAAATGACTTTGACTTTTGATTAATCATTTATGTTCGTGTATCTTTCATTCAATTATTCTATTTATTATTTCGTGTGTCGTATGGTAATTATTTTAATAATTTGATGTCATATAACATAATATTTTTCCGCAGCATAGTTTATATGCTGATAAATTTAGAAAAATGAATAAGTAACTAACGGTACATTTCGCGTCTATTTGCTTTATAGAGATGTATAAGGATATTTAATGTAATGCGCAATTATATAAGTCAAGAGGTAGTGAACATAGTTTAGTACACAATGCTGTAAGCGCGGAAATTTGTTTTATAATTACACATTACATTATCAACGACTATTAATGCATTAATCAAAACATCGAAAATGTTATTTTTCTGCGTTTTGATTATTGTCAGATTATTATATGAACAGATTTCCAATAGAAACATTTTTTTGCACTGTCATAATTGCATAAATATTTTGTGTGACTGTAACATTTTGTTACCCAAATTGTATCTGTATTATTGATTTTTGTATGTATAATAAAATATTAAAATTTGCAACAAATCTTTATTAATTTAAATGTACATGTTCTCGGGGGAACAACTGGTTTTATAAACATGTCATACGCATAGAGGAAACATGTCATACGCATAGAGGAAACATGTCATACGCATAGAGGAAACATGTCATACAATAGAGGAAATATGTCATACAATAGAAGAAACATGTCATACAATAGAAGAAACATGTCATACAATAGAAGAAACATGTCATACAATAGAGGAAACATGTCATACGTCATACAATAGAGGAAATATGTCATACAATAGAAGAAACATGTCATACAATAGAGGAAACATGTCCTACAATAGAGGAAATATGTCATACAATAGAGGAAATATGTCATACGCATAGAGGAAACATGTCATACAATAGAGAAAACATGTCATACAATAGAGAAAACATGTCATACAATAGAGAAAACATGTCATGCACATAGAAGAAACATTTGTCAATATAAGCTTATTAAGCAAGAATAAATATAACGGATTATTTATTGTTTATTTTTGTTTCCATCTAAACAATTTATTTCCATCTAACCAAATAATATTCAAATTACACATTCCAAATGCCAGATATATCTAGTCCTGCCTGAATCAGATCCCGTTGATATTATTCATCTTAAATGAATGATATTGATTCATGAATTATTCTATACCTTGTAGCTTTCTTCTATATCCTCTATATTCTTCTCTCCTTTTTTCATAATTAACTTAATTTTATTAAATTTGATCAAATTTAGAAAAACCGGTGGAAAATATGAAGTTTTATCCAAGGACAAAAATAACAATGTTATTGCTTTTTACTAAAATTAATTAACAAAAATTAAATGCCCAAATAAATTGTTTTTAAACTATCTGGATTAGGTTTCAAGTATTAAAAATGTAATAGAAAAATTTATTATTAGAATTTTAATGACGACAAAGTTAACGACACAGAAAATAATCTTCGCTTTCCACATACCGAGCTTTACAATCTTACAAAGAAGGTTAAAATTATTATTTTTAACTTAATTGTGGATATCAACCATTCGTTCACTGAATAATTCAAAATAGTTTTGCAGTGCAGTTGTATATTGTTGCATTTAGCATCCTGACATATAGCTAAATAATATAGCAATGACTGTCATACTCAGTCAAATTAAATAAAATGAAGCTGTTGCTTGTCGAATTGTTATTCGATATATTTGAATTAATAAAAGAACGTATTACGCAAGTCTCCTCTTGTGTATAAATCCTTTTTTCCAGAGAAAGGTGTTTTTTCTGAAATTTATTAATATAGAATAGCCTCAATTTATTGCAATATAACTGTCCGGACAAAAACCAAAATTATGGCGGGCTTCTTTGGTAAAACACACTGGTTAACTCATATTTAACATCACTTTCGAATTTAAGTATTAATGAAATGATTCAATTTAAATATAATATTAACGTCTACGTAGTCTACCCATGCTCCTCAATATAAACGCAACACAAAGGGAATGAGACTTGAATGAAACATAATTAAATCATTTTGAAGGAATGAAGAATGCGTATGAAGTGTAGTGGCAATATGTTTGGATGATTCTACCTCTTCTTCGTTCCTACAAAATTATTTAGCCTTTAATTGCCTATTATAGCATTAGCAAAGTTTACTGCTTACTCGTATACTGCCAGATGCTCATTTTCTGATTTTTTTAAAATTCAAGGCTGTCAACTATTACTTAGCATGTAACGCAAGGATCTCGATCAAATAAACCTTCCTTCCATCTATCTGATGCTAAAACCGTTTGAATATCAAGAATTGTTGTTCAGTTTGTGTTACGTACTAACTTCAGTGGAATTCAAGGGGGGGGGGGGGGGGGGG
>JAUZND010004879.1:0-11481 GCA_034780555.1 Coelogynopora nodosa
AGGCAGGATTACAGGTTATCACTCGCTATACTATGATTAAGTGTTACTAGGCAGGATTACAGGTTATCACTCGCTATACTATGATTAAGTGTTACTAGGCAGGATTACAGGTTATCACTCGCTATGTTATGATAAGGTGTTACTAGGCAGGACTAGAGACATTATTGCATGAAAATGGTGCACCAGCAAATATGATTGCAATACATAATATAATATAAATGCTCGTAATCGATAATTGGAAAACTCAGGCTTCTGTGCAGTAATATTTGATATTGCACTATTTTAATGCAATAATGTCTCTATTTCAATATATTTTTTGAATACTATAATGTTTTTCAAATGTGAATTAATTGATCAATGTATATTTTTTCAATTTAAACTTCATTTTACTTTAAAATATTCTGCAAAAATTATAATAACAATAAAAAATCAAGGAAAATTTGACAAAATTATTGATAAAATTAATTTTCTACAAATTTTCAAGTACATTTCGCTTAACATTTACGAATATATAACTATGATATTTAGTTCCTATCAGATATATAATTAACGTAGTATAGTAATACATTATATTCCGTCAAATACGTAGCTTTCATTACTATAATTTTAATCAGTATATTCACAGTTGTATTCTTCATTTAACAAATAAAACAAATAAAAACAGATAAAATAAAAATCTGAAACAATTATGAATAACAAAATAAAAAGTTAAGTTAAAATAAATAAAATTAAACATCATAAAAATGTCTAAATTACAAATTAACTTTGAAAACACATTTCCCTTCTTTCGCCAGTTAATCGCCTGCCTGCAACGGTAGCTAATTTACGTGTGCATTTTTAAGGTTTATATGTGATGTATTGTTAGCTTACCCTATGGTCTATATTTGAACAATTAGACACAAGACTTGGTGATTGAGGGGGAAAAGTGGCTATTTTAGTAATTATGTTTTTTTTTTAGAATACTCGCTTCATAGATGTAATTATTTCTGAATCTACCTCAGTGCAGAAGGAATTATGACCGATCTTGACTTAGCTGTTTGAACTCTATTGTGGTATTGTGGTTCTTCCTCTCTCACTCTTTCTCTCTCTCTCTGTCTGTCTCTCTCTCTCTCTCTGTTTCTCTCTCTCTCTCACACCCACTCTATCTCTATCTCCATTTTCTCTCTATCCTGAGTATGGAAAATAAAATAAAAAGTTGTGGCGAAAAACTCAAGAGAATAAAACGAACCACTTAATGGTGGAAAATGTCTTGTGTTTATATAATAACTTGAGAGAAATGAAAAATATTGAGACACAGTTTTTTTTTAATAGTAGAAGAAAACAGTCCAACCTAGCCAACTGCTATTATTTGAATTGGTTGTAAAAATGGATTGTTTCTAAATATATATATATATGATTTTGACAAGAAAATATCAAGTGCATAATATTTAAATGCCGATCTATATTTATTTCAATATGCCTACATAATTTAATTTTTTTATCCACAATCAGATTGATTTATAACTTATTTAATTATTTATAACTGAAATATATATTTTTATTCTGGTGGCTCGATTTTTCCCACTTGAAATAATTTTTAATTCCAATCAAAAAGTGTTGTTTAGAATCAAAACAATTATTTAATTTTCTAACTTTGTTTAAATTGTGATTAAGTACTTTAATTATAAGTAATGTTAGTAGCTTTGCTGAGTGCATCCCACAGCTAATTAAGGCTGTCATTTTATTTGTTAATGAATTTAAATATTTCGTTGTTTTGTATCAATATATTATATATGCTGAATTCAGTTTTTGAATGACGCATATAGTTTGAAACGTAATGATAATAATAAACACATAGGTAATGGGTTTTATTTTTAAAGGGTATCATTTGATTGTGTAAACATCCCTGCGTGTATTTTACCCGACATGTGATCGGTGATTATAAATGGCTATCCAAAACTGTGTTCTAAAAGAAATTTGCAGAATAAAGCTCTTATTTATTTATTTATTTATTTACATCATATAATTAAAATGTGATAATTTTTAAGGGAATGTCCCTGACAATGTTTCGTTAGCAATAAAATTGAATAATTTCCAACCAAATGTAGAACAAAGGTCGACGTCGACGCTATATTTTAATTTATACTTATTCAGTTAGATAATATTGTTTACACGAAACTGTTCCATTCGTATCATATGGCACGAACATTATTTATTTCGGGTAGAATTCGATCTCCGGCAGTTTTTTGGAGTGTATTTATTTATACTTGAAGAGAATAGGAAAATGACATCATTTTGTGGTTTACAGCAACTATTTACTCACCGCTGCTCAATACAACCAACCGTGTTTGTCCTATCTGTGAATAGTTTGCAGGGATAGGAGAATAAGTATAATTTCAATTATAAGGTTAACGTTGCCTGAGTTAGTAAACACGAACTGTCTAGTTCATAACTGCACACTGCGTGCCGTTGGCGTATAATTATATTATTAATTTAATAAGTATTTAATAATAATTTATCATTAATCGTAGATCGAACCCACTTCTACGCGATAAATTCAACGCAGCCAATGAGAGTGGTGCCCTTGATGAGACGGTGACGTATAGACCAATCACATCGCAGCATCATACAACGCTTCCACCTCTGCCTGCCCAGGGCCCAGTCACCTTTAATGGGTGAGCCTTTATTTTGACCGAAATTATCATAAACCTCTAGGGACTATATAAATATTGGTATTTTAATAAAAAAATATATGAAAATGATGACGTCATTATTCAATCTATTCAGAGAAGAAAAAATAGATTTTTTAAAATTAAACAATTTTTAGTTAGAAAAATAATATAATCGTAATTTTTCAAAAATCAAATAAACATTTTAACTGGGCATAATTTACATACAATTTTACAGTAATTTGGGCTTTTCATGTAATTATAATTTCAACAAATAATAAACAAAACTCTTGTTTCACTCTAACATGTTAAACATATTTTCAGCAGTTTGCTTTAGTTATGTTATTTATATAATGATGTACTTTTATTTTAAATTATACACATGAAAAATCAAACCATATATATGTATATTATCTTGTTTTTAATTATAAGTTTAACCGATTTTAATTGGTATAAAATATGTGCTGATGTTACTTATAAGTAATGTAAAATATATGCGCCTATAAATTAAATATGTTTGGTTACTCTTTAAACACGCCTTGTTTATATATATATATATTGTTTTGTGTTTTTGTTCACTATACATTGTAATAATTTATTGATTACATTTTCTTTTCAATAAAATTAGTGTTCAAATATATATCGAAAAATAACTCAAAATAATTAACTTGTTCAAGTTGATACTACTCAAAAGTGTAGCTATCGATGGTATTATTTAATTATATTGTATATATTTTTAAATAAAAATTGAATAAACAGAAAGCCATTATAATTCGTTCCTAATATAGTTTTTCAAGAAAGATTAGAAATGCCGATATATCCAAACACAGAAACTAAGAAAAGCTATTTTAAGTTTTACATCGCATGATGTATTTAGTTGTGCGGATAAAGATTACCTTCTAATTAAAGTAGCTAACATAAAGACTAGTCTACATATTTGTTGTCCACGTAAGTTGTTTCTATAAATATATTTTCCTAGAATTAAAAAATAAATATTAAAAAAATAAAACTATCACAATTTTGCAGGTTTAGTTTTTTAATGTTGTAAAAATCTTTTGATGTTGTTATTGTTTTTTTGTTTATCGGATTTGTATTAGGGATAGAAACTGGGAATCGAAAATATATTTATATAGAAATATTATATTATTAAAAAGAAATTAAAAATGGAAAAATAGTATTTTTTATAAATAAAACTATATTAATTGGATGATATATAAACAAAAGAAGACTATATTGTAAACAACTGGAATAAATCCGCCATGTTTGTTGTGCATAATCAATCAATTATTCTCAGCTTTTTAAAAAAACTCTTTTCCTGGAATAAAAAATTTTCCCGCCATTCCCGAAGTATACGTACCATTAATAATCGCATTCACGCGCTAATCAACATTAAGAAATGTAGAAAACTGACCTTTAATATAAAAATATTGTTGAACTATAAGCTAACTCAAAAGTGATTATTAATTAAACAGACGAGTAAAGAAGGGGTGCCGCATCTTGTCATTAACACACCCGCAGAGTCTGCCCCACTAACCCTATAGCCCGCCCCTCTCTCCAGATCTGGAGGTCTCAAGCCAGCCGAATCGGCCTCCTCCTCCTCCAATCCGGGGCCCCCTAAACCTCCGCCCATGGGCCCGAGACCCAGTCTGCCCTCGGTCGCCCCGGTGCCCCCCCTGGCCCACTGGCTAGCCGGAGGAGGAGAGGGCCGACGACTACAGATCTCGCAGCCCGTACTAGAGGAAACCAGCTGTAGTCTGGGGGGCGCCACTCCTGTGCTCTCCTGTGGTGCAACGGAAGGTCCGTCTAATGGTCGGAAGAGGGGACAGAGACCTGTCAAGTCTGGTCGGAAACTTTAGCCCCTGCCCCCCCCCCCCCCCTGCTGCCAGCTGTTGGCTATCCCCTCTGTAGTTTCAACCTAGGGGTTGGCTTGTGGTTTGGTTGTTCTTAGCTCAGGCGATTTTATATTGTTTTCCTTTTGTTAACTTATTTATATCTATCTAGATATATCAACAAATAAAAAATCTTTAAAAAATGTATTTCATATTTTGCTTTGTGTTGATTATTTATTTGATTTCCATATTGTGTATATTGAACAGATCTACATTTCATTTGTAAATATATTGTTGACTATGATGAATTTAGCCCAGTACATATATGGCTATTGTTTTGTATTACATACAGACTTATTACTGGGAGGGCCAGAATGAGAAATGTCTACTGTTTAAATGATTTACGTAATTTTGTTAATTTGATTTTTAGAGTATATCCAGTAATTTTGATTTAGTTATATTATTTTCAATTACAATAACAAAAATATCAAAAAAGAACACATAATAAAATAAACAATTATTTTTGTAAAACTTTTTTAACCTTTTAGTCTTTTATTATGATGATTTATATATTGCTTGTTTAAATACCTTCGTCATAATACTTTAATGAATGATAGACACAGTTATTCAGTAAAATATTTCTACTGTGCAATTTGTTTATTGACTATATTATTGATTGTTTTCAATGTATTTTTCATTACTCCCTAATATCTACAATTAAATAATATAATCCATTTATAAACACAGTATCCATAATATTAATAAATTGAAAATTTGTTAGTTATTTTGTTCTCAAATTATTCATTCATAAAATTGGAAAGATTGAAAGAGATTGTTATACGTTACCTTTAATTATTTATATATTTCGTGGAACATTTTACAATAAGGTAATCATTTTATGTTACTGATTTACTTATTTAGTTATGCTCATCCTGTTTGTCTGATTATTATTTTGTAAACCCCACTTTGGATGATACTTTTCGAGTTTTATTAAAGTACTTACTGTATATAAGTATATAACTTGTAAAAAATTCCTTTTCACTTTTTAATACAGATGAAGCGTTAATAAACGACTATTATCAACAGCCAGTGCTTTTAATTGACTTTACTGATATATCTTACTTATGCTGTTACAGGAAACCTACCGCTATCTAACAGATGATATACTATAGGTGGCGGTACTTTTTTCCCTAAATTCGATGTGATATATTGTCTATTACTCGGCTCAAAGCTCCTAATCCATCTATCTGTATTTCTATTTCTACATAATATTTTTGACGTTCAGCTGAGCGGCTCAGTGATTTATTGTGCCTTTTACTGGTACAGGTTAGTTATATTTTGAGAAATTTAATTTAGTTATATTTATGTGATTATTACTTTGAAAGGTCTATGTTTATATTAGACATACCACCATGTAATGACCAGGAAATGTTCTCCGTTTTATAAATACATTTCCTGACCTTTGAAAACAATTTATTTAAGTGAGGACTATTTTACTGTTTATTTTAACTGATAAATTGTCGCTTAAATCTGCACCTGCGTGTAGGGACATAATTATGTTGTTGTATTCGTTTGAAGTAAAATGAAAAGAAATATTTAACGAAATATTTTTTTCTTTGATGCGTAGCTTGCTTGCTGCAAGGAATTTTTAATAATCATTTATTGGGAGCGAGCGTATTGTTTTCGAGTAGTTTTTTTTATTTTAAGCGAACTCAGTTTAAAGAGCCAATTTTGAAACACATGTGTCGCGTTTTCTCTATTAAATGTTACTATAGTATCCATTGCTGGGGGAATAATGTACTTTAAAGAGTTAGTTCATAGATGTAAGAAGGAGTAGATCATATTGTTGATAATTGGTAAAAAATTAATGTAGGAAGAAATTCATGACAAAATATAATATACTATAAAAAAAGGTCAAAAAAGCAATAAATGTATAGAACAAATATCATTTTCAGAAATTCTTCCGCATTTCTATCAATTTGATGCATCAAATTTGTGATTGATTGTTGATTTTAATGTTATACTCGCGTGAATATTTTCTCGGTGTAATAATTTAAGGTAGCTGTAGGTATTATCATTTTTGAAGTGATATACCAAACTATGTAGGTACTGATTTACGAGCAGATATCATATTGTACTTTCTGAATTGCTGTGCCTTATTGGTAAGAAATTGAAGCATAGTTTATATAACTTGACATAACAACAATTTTAATCATCAAATAATTTTTATTGAAATAATATATTCCAAAATACTTTGCAATTTTAGAAAAGAGTAACTTTACATATATGAACCAATCATTTCTATTAGTTACTTGACAATTGAAAATAAACAAATTAAAAAGTAGTATAATTTTCTCATCAAAACTCAATAGGAGCACCGTCTTGTTTGATTTTATCTCCCAATGAATGAATTCAGTGACATATATATCGACTTTTATTGTGTATAAAAGTATTGTTTTTTATTATCTCACGTGAAAGATAATTTTATTGATTCTTTATTTATATGCAATGTATTTTTATGTATGAGATCAATCAACCAGGCCAGGGCTACTTCAAGCCTAATGTTTTCTGTTAATGTTTTCAAATGGGAAGAACATCTACTTCATAAGTTTCTCCGCCAGAAAAAGACCAGAAAAAATATTATGCACATAATTTCCACGATTATATATTGTTACATACTTTAAATAATTTTATCGAAAAATGTTACCTTTTCAAAATGTTGTTTAGTACTGTCTGTCAAAATTTACTCTTTTCACTCTATTTTTCAATCACTTTGGCAACTGTTGCTGACATAACAGTTATGCAATATATTTCAAACTTTGCACATGTCAATGTTAATCAAAGAAAGTTCATTATTATTATTATATTAAACTTACACTAGACATATTTTCCCTTTTCCAATTATTTCAATAATATAATTAGAAGAATAATATCGTTTTCATTAGTTGGAACTTGGATGCCGTGTCTTTGAAAGTTATGAATCCCTACCTAAATTATAAACGAACAAAATGTCGAGTTTCAATCAACATTGTATTTCGAGGCGACTTGTTTTTGATAAAAATTTATTTTTTGATATATACTGTCTGTATATTATCGATGTTAACCTATGCATTCTATCAGGATGTAGTGCAGTAGCTACATATTATTCTATAATTAAATCAATATGATAATTTTAAAGTAAAGCGATTACACTAGAGAGTATTATTTCTGAAAATAAACGGAGTTTCACAATTAATAAGAAAATATTTGGAGTGGAAAACTAAAGCCGGGATCTATGATTTTATCTCTTTCGTCGAGTGACGTTCGCTTAATATCCTCCAATGCAACACCGTGCATTAATCAGGAGGAAATGCTTTTTTATTATTAAGAGTTGGCGTAGCATGTCGATTTTTACCAAATTCAATAAGAACTGCGAAGTGATGCAAGTGTTTTAAAATATCAATATGCATTAGGAATTTGGAAGTATTTATGCTTCATTCGTGAATTTAATATTACCCTAAGATAACTAAGATGACGGTGTGTTTAGTATTATACAATTAGCGGTAAAAATATTCATATTACAAAGTTAAATTATTAACTAAACAGTAGTATAGGAAGGATCTATTCTGGCACACCACTTGACCTTTGACCAGAAACCATCCCTACCCCTTGAAGAATATTTCCGTAGTAGTAAAAACTCTTGCGTTAAATAGTATCAGAGTGGACAGTAACAATAAATCATTGATCGAAGTAAGCTCTCGCGTGCGTTAAACAATACCTTGATACCTTGTCTATGCAGGAATTCGAACAATACCCTTTTTACACAGGAAAATTATTCCTCATGATTGAAACTTTAACATTCATAAATTATGTTTATCAACTATCTAGTTGGTTATATTTAATGTTTATTTTTTGTATCATCTTATCTGTTTATGAGTTATCTTTTCTAGATGTTCTCCTGTTTCGTTCTATATTGTCTTAATTAATTCCGATTAGACATATAAGTGAATGTTCACCAAATTTTCATGAAATGCAATCATTTTGTATGTGTTTTCGAATAATTTCGATGGTCTACAACATGGTTCATTTACAATAAATGTTATATTTTCTTACATGTTAAGCACATTTTATCTTATTTCTTATGTTTAGAATGTCCTTTTGTAATACTATTTAGTTATAGAAAACGTACAATTTGATTAATATATATTTTTTTATATTTTAGTATGTTATTTTGAACAAATAATTTATTATTCTCATAAATAAAATAGTTTTTTAAATTTTGGATGATCTCGACTTACACTGTCTGTTTCGTTCTATATATATTGTTACACATATAAAATCTTTAAGTAGCAAAATAAAATTGAGTGAACTATACTTAGTCAGAATCCTTATTAAAATCATAATGCAAAATATGTCCATAATACAACATCACAATGGTAAACATCAATATGAAAATTTTAAAATGTTGTACTACATATAAAAAATATTTAAATAGTATATACGACTTTTCCTTTCATGGTGAGTCATAATATAAAGTTTGGTTATTATAAGTTGTAAACATAAAAAGTTATTTGCTAAAAACAAAAGTGACTATAATTTAATTATAATATTTATTTAAACTGTTTTCTCTCTGTCAAATTTCAACCGATTTTGAAAAAATTGACACTGACTCACAGCTATTACAAATGTATATTTATTTAATTTCATTTTACTATGTAAAAAAATAAAAGTTGATTTAATCAGCAGTAAATCACTAAAATGTCTATAACTTCGTTAAATTTCAACCTATTTTCAAAAAATGGACACCAGCTCATAGCTATTCTAAATGTCTATCTATTAAATTTTATTTTACTATATAAAAAATGTATTAAAACAATAAATTAAATAATTGTACTATTTACTAAACAAATATTTAAGGAGTATAAACGATTTGGCTTATGTTGGTGAGTCATCATAGCAAGTTTGGTTGCGATTAGTTGTAAACATCAAAAGTTATAGAAGAAAAACTATTATGACGTCATGAATGGCGTCATTTTTCGTCTAAAATTTGAAAAATTGTCTAAAAACAATATTTATGATTAAATAATAAGACTATAATGTAATTAGTCACCAATTAAAATTGGTAGGGTATACTACTTACAAATATTTGTAATTAGTATGAAAATATGTATCTTATATTTGTGAGCCATCATACCAACTTTGGTCGTCATAGGTTACTACTCTAAAAATATATACCCAATGAAAGATTTTGGAACATTAATGATCCGTAATGATCCCGATCGTAAAAAATAAATTAGGAGGTAGGGTGGGTAGGGGTCAAAGGTCAAGTGGTGTGCCAGAATCGACCCTTCCTATTCTACTCTAAACGTATGTTGTTTGAATAGTTAAAAATATATATATATATATATATATATATATACCAGTGTTTACCAATATTTACCTCTTACAATGTTTTATAATTTATTTGATTATGTGTGTCTATACCGCTGAATTATTTGTAAACTCTTTATTATTTAAGTACAACAACTGTTTAAATTAATTAATTATTTAATTTGTGTTCTTAAAATGACATCATTTATTTTTAAAGCATGAGGATTCTATATTGTTAACGCTATACAGTACACTGCACTGCACTTGTGTTTTAATTTATATGTTTTAAGAATCAGTTAACAAAAGTGCACTATTTAAAATATAAACACACCTTAGGGTTTCGATCATGGTTATAGTATAATATGGTTCATGATATAGTTGATCTAGTTTAGTTTAGAACATCATTTAATATTTAGATTTAATTCATGTATTAATTGTTTTTCAACAGGTGAACCTGGTTTTGTTTTTACTTGATAGAAAAATCAATTTAAAATTGTATCGAAATGGATGTTAGTTTAATTGTTTGTGTACAAGATGCAGAAATAATGAATTGATTCCGACAAGTATATAATCGGCTAGCCAGGCGCCAATTCTTGTTAGTTTTTTTTGTTTCTTATAAATGCACGTAAAAATAATTATTTAATATGCTAAGATGTCTGTATAGCTTAAATTATATAGCTTCATATAGCTATATAAACTATATAGCTTATATTTTTACTTAAAAGTAGACAGCATTACTACGCTTTGATGTTTCGAGCATCAGAATAAAATCTCATAAACAATGAATATAACGATGTCTTTTACTGATAAGGTATTTGTTAATGTTTAAAAGCGCATTTTACGTTCAAAACGTTAGATCTAATAGTTTTAACTTTTTAAATCATTGTCAAAATCCATAATAAAATGTAGAATTTGAACAATAAATAATAAACACACTTATAAAAATGAAAAATGAATAACACTCCTATATTACAAAATGTGCCATGTTTTCATCTCAAATAAATTTTAACGAATGTTTCAATGAAAGTTCTAAAGTGGAAATATAAAGTTATATTAGCAGATATATACCTATCATCAGTAACATATATACATATTTAGCTTCATACCTTCACATATTTAGCTTCACACCTAACGGCAAAAACGAATTGCCGGTAATAATAACTGTAAAAACTAAATAACTGTAAAAACTAAATAACGGAAAAGCTAAATGACAACGGACCTCTCAATCTTTTATTGAGCTACTTAATTTAGTCTTCATTTGACAAATCTTATATACTTCTATCGCCATAAGCAAACTTCTAGCCGTCCAAATTAAATTACAATTTACAAGGCAATGTATACACATACATATACATATATATAAAGAGAGAGAGAGAGAGGTCACATAATGAGAACCAACTAAATTACGCACATAGCCTATGTACTCTAAAATAAACCAGTTACTTTCACGGTATACTCAAAATTTTAAAATGCATTGCAAAAAATTTGTATTAGCCAAAAATTTGAATTTTGAAAATGATACATTGAGTAGGTTTTTTTTCAAATATAGTATATATATGTTGTATTTATTTAGTAATAATATATAACTGTCGTATTTTAATGAATATAAATACTGTCGTATTTTATTAACTATAAATACTTATGGCGTTAACCGT
>JAUZND010004880.1:0-11480 GCA_034780555.1 Coelogynopora nodosa
TGTATTGCCTCGATGGAGAGCCACGGTGTGGCCTTCTTGTTTTTCACTTTTGGGATGGTTTTGTTTGCTATGCTCATGGTGTTGTCTCGGAAAGTGCTCCACAAGATTTCAGGATCGTCAACATCAATTTCTAAGATGTCAAACTTGTTTTTGAGCTCAACTTTGAAAGTGTCTGGAATCCTGCTCAGGTCAAATTTTCTGATTGTGTTCCCTCTGTTAGTGCTTTTCAATTTAATTTTCAGCTCAGCAGCTAGGAGGTTGTGGTCTGTGCCACAGTCCGCTCCAGGCAAAGTTGTGACACGCCTGATGGTTGTTTTCCATCGATTTGAGCAAATGATGTAGTCGATTTGATTACGGGTGTTACCATCGGGTGAAAGCCAGGTGTATAATCTTCTGGGATGGTTTTTGAAACACGTGTTCATAATTCTGAAGTCATTATAGCTGCAGAACTCAGTAAGCCTGCTTCCTCGTTCATTTCTGGATCCCAGACCGAAGTTCCCTGTGACGCCTGGTGTCTCCTCTTTGCCTACTTTTGCGTTCAGATCGCCCATTAGGTAGAGGACATCTCCTTTAGGGGAGTCATCAATAACTTTTTGAAGGGAGTCATAAAAAGCCTCGATTTCTTCATCATCCGCATTAGATGTTGGAGCGTAGACTTGTATCAAGGTGACATTCACTGGTTTGCAGTAAAGTCTGATGGAGATAACTCTTTCACTTTCTGGATTGAAACCTAGCACGCTTTTTCTTGTTTCTTTGGTGCAGATAAAAGCCACGCCATTCTGCCTACGATTGTCATTCCCGCAGTAGTAGACCTCTGAATCGCCAGAGCTGAAGTGGCCCATTCCAATCGTTCTCATTTCGCTAATGCCAAGAATGTCTAGTTTGTTTCTGGTCATTTCTTTTTTGATAATTTCCAGCTTTCCCTGCATCAAGCTTCTTATGTTCCAAGTGCCGAATTTCCAGAATTTTCTGGTGTTTTTTTGACTCGACGTACCAGATTCCACAGTAGGCGCATCTGCCGGAGATCTTCCCTGAGGATTTGGAAATTCAGCTTCATTTCTCCTAATAGGTGCTGGTACGTTTTGTCCTTCCCCAGTAGTTAGAAGAGTATCGTCGTCCCTGGGGGGCTCAACTTCGGATACTATATTTGTAGAAAAATTGGTTGTACTTGTCATGGTTGTTGTCATGGGAAGAAAAAAAACCTTGAGTGGTTTCCCACTAATACTAACTCATACTAATTCAACTAATTTCCCACTATAGTACTAACTGACAATAAAAGTTTCTCTTGCAAATTAACGTTCATACATGTCATTTTAAAAGTCCAAAATTAATGCTAAATACTCACATTGAAATTAGATATATTGTTGTAGTTATTCTTTTGAAACAGGCTTTTTTAAATTTAGAATGACATATATTTGTGTGTGGTTAAAACTTTTTGCACATCAGTTACTCTTTACTTTTTTATTAAGAAATAAATTAATATTAATTCCGTTTATTCCTTAGATTCCAGAAGCATTGGTTAATGCAAACAAAACTGCCGATTCAAATACTCATTCACAATATTCCACTATTTGTTCACATCAGCCATGCACAGTTAAAAAATGTTTCCAGTGTGATATTTGTGGAAAGTATTTAAAAACCGCTTACAGTCTGTCAGGGCATAAAAATATTCACACTGGTGAAAAACCCTATAACTGTACAATTTGTGAAAAACCGTTTTCACAACTGCATAACATGCGAGAGCATATGCGTATTCACAGTGGGGAGCGCCCATATAAGTGTGACACTTGTAGCAAATCCTTCACGACATCGTCTAGTCTGAATGTGCACAAGCGTAGCCACACTGGCGAGCGACCTTTTTTCTGTGACATTTGTTTGAAATCGTTTACAACTTCCTCGGTGCTCACTGAGCACAAGCGCCTTCATACTGGTGAACGGCCGTACCCCTGTGATACCTGTGACAAACAGTTTATATCGTCGTCTGAATTAAAGAAGCACAAACGAATCCATACTGGTGAAAAACCATGTGTGTGTGATATATGCTACAAATCATTTTATAACTCATCCCTGCTTAGAGCACACAAAGTTTGTCACACTGAAAATGGATTGAAAAGGCAGTTGCGTTATAGAAAGAATTTTCCGTGTAATATTTGTTATAAAGAATTATCGTCTCGATCTGTACTAGAGGCTCACAAGCGTGCACATAATGGCGACAAACCTTACTCGTGTCATATCTGTAATAAAAAATTTACAAGGGAAAGTCGACTCACAGAGCATAAACGTATTCATACCGGGGAAAAGCCTCATAAATGTGAAATATGTGAGTTGCATTTTGCTACCCCCTATCGATTAGAGGTACATAAAGTAGTCCATTCTGGTTCAAAGCCTTATCAGTGTGATATTTGTAGAAGATCATTCGTAAAACGGTTCACATTAAATGTTCATAAACGCACTCATACTATCTCACAAACTAGAAAGTTGTCTCATAAAGAAAATTGAACCGTTAATTCCAAACGAATATTATATTTACAATTTTTTTCTAAAATGCAATAGTTCATGTTTAATTTTTACTAATTAACTTTTCGTGCTAGTTTATCTTATGACCATTAATTAATTACCTTCCAACGTATTGTATTCAGTAAGAAAATATATCTTGCATTATGTGGATCAGTATTTTGATACATTATGTTTTTTTAATTCCTTTAATCATATTTACAAATAAATCGTGTTATTACGTTTAGTACTTATATAATAGTTTTTAACTTTTAATATAAATTATACTGTGCAATATAGCTTGTCTAGAAATAAGTAATTATCACGTACTTTCCTAATGTGTTTACACTGTTTTTGTTTATTTGTTGTTTGAATAGAAACCAGAGTTATCTGAATGCCCCTACTCAAATTGATTAATTTGATCAGAACCATAAATATAAATTAAGAATTATAACACTTACAATATTGACATCAAAATAACATATTAAAATCAAATCAGAAGCAAAAGTTTCAGAATAGACCTATGATGACAAGAACAGAAGGCTTGCTGTTGGAATTCACGTTGTAGCTGTGAGAGATTATCTTATATTTTGAATTCAATTTGTATTGGATCTTGTTTTCGAGCTGGCTTAAAGTAAGTCATCATTTGGATAAATAAAGAAATGCAGGGGCTGATGAAAGATGACCTAAGACGATTATAGACGTAAATTGAACGTAGATTGAACATAAGCCTAAGGAATATAAAATGGAGCCCTGTGGGGAATGATGAACGGCCAGAACAAAATTGCCTATTCTGTGACCCCTGCTTGTTTATTGCGTATGTACATGGTCGTAGTTACTGATCCATTTTAGTGTAAATTGTTTCAATATATTTATACAAAGTCAGCGGTTAATAGAGTCTTTGTATACTAAATAAATAGTATTTTATTGATGAGAACTTTTTCAATCATTTTTTTAAATGTTTATTCGCAGCATTTATGCATTATATGTTGTGTAAACTAGTGTATTACCCTAACTGTGAATTTTATAATCTTCAAACAATTTTGAGACAACCGCTTCTGTTAATACTACTTAGAACCGTATTGTTTATTTTATTAGTATATATAGGTTTATTATTCCAATTGACGATACTATATTAGATATAATTACTTTCGTTAATGTTTCATATGTAACTAAACTAATATTATCTGCATTTATACATTACAACAATCTATGTTTTTAACCTTCATAAATTGATGTACATAAACATGCATTTTATTATTGATATGTATTGCTAGTAATAATAATTATTAAGTTGGTTTTATGACAATTGTGTAGTGACTAATTTATTTTCTTTATTGCAATAGGACAGTTTGCAACTGTATTCTATTTAACCTGCGTAATTTAACAATGTAAATAAGTCAAGCTAAGATTGATTGTTTAATGATTAAATTGTAATTATTTATTTGAATAAAGTGAATAATTTTTTTAACACATTTAATATTTTGATATTGTGCCTGTTGTTTATGTTTATTTTGTTTATAGTTAACTAATTTTGTATAATCATATATTAAATGCAAAAGTAAGCTTTATTTTTACAAATTGTAATTTTAGATTATAAATTTCTTATGATGGAAGTGGTAAGTATTTTTCAGGTTTCGCGTAAGTTGGGGGATGATGAATGGCGTATAATTTAAAGAAAACTGTTCAGCCTATGTAATGTTCAACGTTTAAGATAAATGCGCCATTGTGTCGTAAAAATAATCAACAAACTTCTTACTAGGCTACTAACATTGTCAATTATGCAATATTTTCAATTTTGATGTAGTAAGATATGAAGTTTAACAATACATTTCGAAATGTAGCACTTGATTCTAAAAATCATAGCCTAAATGTTTTAGTATTATAATTTATACGTAGGTAGTCGATAGTCAATAAAAACGGAACTAGAATCATTGTTACTTTAACAAATATTTTACAATGCTTAATATGTTCTACAATAGATTAATGCTTAATTTTTTTGTATCCATTTGTAAATTAGAATTCTCGCCCTGTCATTTAAAAGATTGAATAGATTTTTTGAACTAGCATTCAATTTAGTGGGTAGTGAATCTTTCTCTATTGAAAAAACAGTGGAAGAATTAACCTTTATATATATATAAAAAACAATTCCACAATGAACTATTTTATTACATTCATTGGGAAACTATTAACTGGAGTAGTTCAGGAGAAGTTTTTGACCAGTTGTAGACAATGAAGGGATTTTTAAGCTTTAGAAGTTCTTGCATATTATGTTCAGTTTAGTAGATACTTATGCAACTTTGGTCAACTTAAAATGTCTAGCGCTATCCAGAATCTATGCCATATTATCTTTGGCTGCCTGAAGTGACTATTAAATTAATTATGAAATGCTATAAGTATTGTTCTAAATATGCATTTAGTAGCATGGTATATATTTTAAGTCATATTATCATTATGATTTATTTTATTTGCAATAGCAATATATATATGTGGATAACATACAAAATTCATTTGCATTGCTTGAATACTTTTATGTTTCGAACTACAGTCCAAAGAATGTCATAGTCGCAAAATTTAATCTAGCAAACAATTTTTTGTGGTTTATAATTTGATATAAATTTTACACTATATTATGTATAAAAAAGTGCATATAGGCTACAAACGTGGACTAATGTTCACTAAACGTGTGCATGAACTAACTGTTATACTAACGTTGTTTACATTGTTACTGTCATTAATATTATAATTATTATAATAAAAATACGAAACCCAATTATTCAATTATGTTTTTTTGTTAAAATTGAACAATAAAAGAAGTGTTTACTGAAATTTTCAAATATTTTTATAATTTAATTAATGTAATTTTACAGAGTTCTTCATCATGAGTATCTATGTTTTGGACCCAACAAGAATAATCAAACGTGAACATAATATTGAGGTATGTGATTCAATATATTTCGGAAAATTGTTCTAAATTGTTGTCAATATTGCACACATAAATTTTAAAATATTTTCGACCATGTTAGACTTAGCCTACTTTGCTTTTCAGCAAAATGATTCTTCACTAAACAACTATGAATTTAGCGAGATTAAACGGCAAAATATTATGCAGAGTATAAAGGTTAGTAAATTTTATTACTCATTATTATAGCCATAGTGAGAGTTTTGACACCCATCAGCTTTTATAAGTGCAATGGTTATTTTGTCAACATTTTTACGATTAAAGAAATAATAAGAGCCTGAAGAAAAAAGTTGTAAGTAATTAAACAACCAAAAAAACCGGCCAGTAAGTAGTTGTATGTAGTTGTTAAAGCGCTGTTTATTTTACGATGTTAGATATGTTTCAATATCACGTATTTGTATTCTGCTTAGTAAACAGAACTCTCAATCCAAAGGTAATGAGTTCTAATTGGTCTGTGTACTATCGTGGTTGTTGTGTTTCTAATCATTATAATCAGACTGTATGGTCGCCCCCAATATTTACACCATCCAATTTTCATTGGCTACTAAACGTGTCCGCACCACTCGTTTTACACTCTACATAGCCTTTGTATAATTATTTTATGAAAATGAATAGATTAAGTTTTTTTAAATAAAATATATCCGTTCAGGATTATTCTTTTTGGTTTTTGTCTTTTTCAGCAAGAATCTTTTGTAGATAGCAACTTTAGTACATGTACGCTTAAAGAGGTAATTACTGCTTTATCATTTTGTTTGAAATTAATTAGTTACATCATACTCTTTAATTTAAAATGTATTTGTTCTAATACCAATTTTAGATAAAATATTTTAAAATATCTTATTTTTCAGTTATAGAACAAAAGTTATAGCATATATTGGTCAATACATAGCATATACGTTATTTTCTTATAGTTTTCCTTACTGAAGTTTATGAAGTAATCAGGTCATATAAATGATACCAATCGATTCATTATTTTAAAAATAAAAATCGTTCCATAAGTCTTTAGGTGGTATCTGTCTACCAAATTTCACCCTAATCGGATGATAAAAAGTTTGGTTTTCCAGGGGGGTAAAAATCCCCCTCTACGTAGAAAACCCTAAAAAGTATGTCCACATACGAAGAGTTAATTAGATCTTAATTTAAAAAGAATATTACGAGTTGAACACATCAATGAATTATGTTTTATTTGTAATGCATATTTGTATTTTAATTTATGGATTGGAGAAGTTATGATAATATCTTTGAAAAATTTTGTAGTGTAATGCTCATTTATATAATTTATACGAAAGTTATTATTTTGATCATCCGCTTATTTTAACTATTATTAAGTAAATACATATATAAAACATATAATAATTACTGATGAGATCCAATATGATCAATTGGAGAAGTAAAATTATACATTACAAATAAAATTTTGTTATAATAAAATGTAGTTTTTCGTTTAATTCCATACCGTGATATACAACAAACATTAAAAATTGATTATATTGTAGTTACAATTGAAATATATTCTAGTTTTCTCTGATTATAATATAGCTGTTGTTTTTTAAAGTAGGAGAATTACCCTGAATAGTGTTAAATCTCTGAAAGAATTGTAGACCAATAGTTAGGTCCTTTTAAATATATCAGAATAGTTTTGCTGTGTTCATTCTCTGGTGACCTCCCTTTGCACCTTTTATCTTATTAGATTTCTTATTGGCATGTCTATAGTGTGATCAGCAAATTTTAGTTTACCTTGGTAGAAAGATCCCGTTATCGTTATCCCATTTTGGTACATGTTTTGGATCAACCATCTAATTTATACAGCTTGCTCGTGTGTGTCCAGGACTCACAATTAAACAGTGAAATCACTTTGAAGTTGGGATAAGCAAATTTACTTTAACTTTATGATGACAATTTATTATAGATCTTCATAAACTTTGTCAGGATAAAACAAGTAGATGCTGTAAGTCTTTTTTCTGCTGTGATTTTTACATAAATTTTACATTTCCATATTTATAAAAAATGGAGTAAAGATATAACATATAAATATATTATGAAATTGTAGGCATAATTCTAATAATTTTAAAATGAATTACGATATACAATAAAATATCCAAACTACTGTAGGGATTTATTGATATTAATTATTTATGTATAAATAATTTCTGAATATAGAATACTATAATATGGATTCTAAAAACTCAGTGTTACATTAAATAAACCAAATAACTACAAAATATACACCTTCATTGTTTATAAATATTACAAATTCTAAACTACACATGGAACAAAATAATGAGGCGTAATAATCTGATAAAGTTACTCATATATTTTTTAATGGATTCTATAGTCCTAACATAACATGTACAACATTGAGAGTTATATTTTAAAGTTTTTTATTAATAATGAAATATATATGACATAACTATAAAATTTAAGTTAGTACAAAAATATGTATCCAAACATAAACATTGGCCATACAACACGCGATGTTGTAGCGGTACAGGTACATGTATTAATCGAATGATTATTCACAGATTATAATGTACGTTTTCTTATCATTACACGAAAAAATGCAATGTTGGTTATTTTTATTTAAATATTTCTACCATACAAAAAAACTCGTTTTGAACATTACAGACATACAAAGGAATTGGAGAAACTGACGTTATTGTTAACAATGATGCACAAGATTCCAGTTTACAATCAAATGACATACTACCAGCAAATACACTGCAGGCCACTTGCAATACGTGCAATAGGACGTTCAAAAATAAACACTACTTAATTAAGCATAAACGTGTTCATACGGGCGAAAAACCATATCGGTGTGAAGTTTGTAACAAATCATTTGCACAGTCGTATAACATGAGAGAGCACATGCGCATCCACACAGGAGAACGACCTTATACGTGCACATTTTGTCCTAAAACGTTCACTACGTCATCTAGCTTGAACGTCCATAAGCGGAGTCACACTGGAGAGCGCCCTTTTCACTGTGACATTTGTTTACAGTCTTTTATGACTTCGTCCGTACTCACCGAGCATAGACGCATTCACACGGGTGATCGACCGTTCCCCTGTGATACATGCGGCAAATGCTTTAAAACTTCGTCCGATTTAAAGAAACACAACCGCATCCATACTGGAGAAACACCATTTGTATGTGATATATGTTCTAAAATATTCTCTACCCCTTTTATTCTAAAAAGACATAAAGTTAAGCACTCGGAAAACAGATTACAAAATCTATTGCGGAATGGAAAGAGTATTAAGTGAAATGTTTGCCATGAGCTAATATCTTCTCGAACTGCTTTAGAAGTTCATTATAAGGATTCACACAAAGGTGAGAAACCACATCAGTGTAACATATGTAATAAAAAATTTACGAAAGGATCCCGCCTTTTACAGCATAAACGTGTTCATACCGGTGAAATGCCTCATAAATGTGAAGTATGTGAGATGCGTTTTGTGTCCCTATATCGATTAGAAGTGCATAAAGTAGTCCACACAGGTACGAAGCCTCATAAATGCGATAATTGTGGGAAATCATTCGTAAAACTGTTTACATTAAATGTTCACAAACGCATTCATACCAACTCAAAGAGTAAGATATGATTTTATAAGCATAGACTGTTTTTCAATGATTATACTATTTAAAAAAAATTAAATGCCGTATTTACGGTTATTTATATGTTGGCCAACTTTTATCAATTAGTTATCATGCGGCTTCATATGAACTTCTTACATATTAGGTGCTTTCTGACAATGTGAATCGTATTCATAGGCGTTCTAAATTAAATATTAAAATATGTAATAGCCTGTTTATATTTCTTTGTAATATATATAACAAAATAATTTATATTAGGCACTAATTATGACAGATATTAACTTATATTCTATTTATTTTAATTGTTATTTATATTTTACTATTAATTGTGTGCACATTTATTTTCTGTATTGCAATGTGTAAGCTTTATGATTTTACGAAGTATAAAACTTATATTCAATACGGTTTTTCTTTAATATTTATATTTTACTGTTATGTTAATTTAAATTTCTAATTTTATAAGTATTTCGAAATAAATTGATTTTTTCAACAAATTTACTATTTTTATATTATATACCTGTTGATTATTTTGTTAGTTTAATAATTGTGTATACTTATATAATGAAATATTAAATTCAAAAGTAATAAATTTGTTCGAGGAGATTGTAAATTAACGTAACTCTTCGCTCAAATGCACTATTGTGTCGTACACAACAATAAAAAATGATGGATACTTTTTTTTCTAATTAAATCAATAGCGTATACCACTGCATAGTTTAAAATGTAAAGTGATATTAGATCAGACCATTTTTTTACTTTCCAGAATGAATTAACATTTTTATGTTGTCTAGAGTTTCTATTTATCTGTAATTTAATAAGTTAAGTTATGTATATATCATTTGTATTTTGAGCATACATTTTAATGTTTCATAATAATTTAATTTGCAACAATTTATGATAATAACCAATTTTTTCAAATAAAATATAAAATGTAAATTTAATTATCCACTAAATGTTTTTATTTAAACTAATGTTTTTGAAGATATCTTCCGTGATCATGTAGTGCCGACATAACGACATAAGGTGTTATATATACTTAACTATAGATAATTACTGAAACCTCTAATCAGAAACAAAAAAATTTCAGTGAATTTAAAAAATATATTATGGGCAAATTTATCGTATCTTTTGAATTGTTAAAGAATTACCAATAAGCAGTTTTTATTATTTTATCAAATATTGTTCATTTATTTTAATGTTAATATAGTATTCTATGGAACAGAATAATACGCTGTAAAATGTACTTGATAATGTAAAATACTACGCTAAAATAACAACCAATTAATATACTATGCCTTATCATATGATACATTTTCTGCAATAGATTCAAGGTTGAAATTTGTGTATTTTTTTATCAATTGCAATTATGAAACTCCATAATTGAACAAATGAGGACTACAATTATTTTTATGTTAGTCACATTACATGTATTACAAATCTCAACTCCAAGGCTGTTTTTGAATGGGATAATTTAGTGTGTGAAGGACCACCTCCTTTTAGGAAACCATACAAAAAAACATGCCAGGATTTTTGATGTGGCGAAATTGATATGTAACGATCCAGCTAATTGAAAGAATTCAGTTCTATTGTCTCGTTGGTCCCCAATTGATTCAAATATCTATTGAATGCTGTGAACTTTAAGGGATATTTAAAATGTTTGTTTCTAAGATCAATACCGTTTATATATATACCAAGTAAATTTTTACATTTAAAAATTATTAGAATGATAAGAATTATCGGCCTTTCAGCTAAATTATTATTCATATTTATTAAAAACTCGAAAAATAGGGGAGCGCATAGATTATATATTTAAAGTAGTTACAACCTATTAACATTTATCATACATATAGTAAATAAATAAAAAACATAACGGAGATTGTTAAATTACTATTAAAACCTTTGTGTAAAATGTAGAATTTTTTTATATAATATAAAAATTAACCTTTGTAACACAATAATGTGTTGACTGGAGGTTTAAATTGACACAGACCTGTTTGTTCTTTCATTATTGAAAATCTACTGACTTCTATCTAAAATGTTCTGTACTTGCCTAATTCTAAATGCACTTTAGATTCGATATATTTTCGTAGAACACATTGAAGAACTTGATCATGTAATACAGACTCTGATATGCCTTTTTAGACTGTTTTAAAATGTTGTCTGTATGAAACATTATTTATGCTTCTAGGTTGAAACTTTTATTGATTACTAATATATCTTTATATATTTTCTTCTAAATAATTAGTCTAGCACTTACTGACACCTATTATGATGTTATTAGTAATCAACAGCAGGTTAAAAACAATTTGTTCAACTTTACCGCTCTATTAAATGCATTTTAGTACCCGAGCTGCCGTGGTTAAACGACTCTAGTCTCAAGTGCCGTAGGCACGAGAGGAAGTGGAGTTTAACAAGGCAGCGAGGGTACTA
>JAUZND010004881.1:0-11480 GCA_034780555.1 Coelogynopora nodosa
TACTCAATCCGGCTTATGGTGCTGTCAGTTTTCATTTTTCTTCTTTTCTCCATCAAGCTCTTGATTTCGTTTGGGAGTTTTGATCCCTTATTTTTATTCACTTTCCCTGCTGTTTCGATTGAACATTTTTTCGTGATGTTGAAGATCTGATCATTCCATTTATTGACTTTTGTGACCTGGAGTTGTTGGAATTTGTTCGACAGATTTAATCTGAATGCTTCTAACTTTATTTGTAACGAATCTATGTTAGCTCTTGAAGGTTTACGTATTCTTTTTGCGCGCTCTTTCTTCGTGTTGATTTGAATTTTACATCTGAATATTCGGAGATCACTTCCAATATTTACTTTGTTCATAGTTGAAACATCAGACACTTTTTCTTGGTCTGTGGTTAAAAAATAATCTATCTCGTTCTTTATCCTGTCATTCGGGCTTCTCCAAGTCCATCTTCTCTGCTCTTTCTTTTTGAAAAGGGTGTTAGCTAGCTTCATTTTCTTGTACGTTGCGAATTCAATTAACCTTTCTCCCCTCGAATTTCTGTTTCCTAACCCAAATTTGCCCGTACATGCTTCCTTGCTATCTTTCTGGATTCCAATTTTAGCATTAAAGTCCCCCATAATTGTGGGGGACTATCATGCATTATATATTGTTTTAATCTGTCAATATACTCGCATTTAATTGACTACAAATAGAATACCGTTCTTATTTAATAATTACCGCAGGAATTAGCCTTAAACTAATTAATATGTGGTTAAATTAAAAAATAGTAGTAAAATTAAAAAAAATTACGAAAATTCATAACCGAGACTTGATTGTTATTGCTTGAATATTGCTTTGAAAAATGTTGGTGGAACAGTAACACCTGAAAGGTACTATCGCATTTCTGTATTCAAGCAAAACTACAATGCTGTTATTGGACAACTGCATTCAAGATTTTCATCAGTGAGTAAAATTGCAATGTTGGGTTTCATTATTCTTCCGAAATATCTTACGTTAATGACAGACAAAGTAATGAAAGATCTCATAGAACATTATGGCGATGACTTACCATCTTGGAAGGAGCTTGCAGAAGAAGTAATCCGTTGAAGACTGTTGTGGGCGTACGAATACAAGAATCCTGACAGCATTGCAGGCACACTGCACCATCCTAGATTACAGCGGCGAATATATTGTTATCTGAACATAGTGTGCTTGTTGAGAATACTCCTCCTTCCTGTTACCTGGAATACAGTGGCATGTGGAAATTCTTCGCTGAACTTCATAGAATCAGCAAGAACGAACACCATGAAAGAAAACAGATTGAACTGCTTATTCGTGTTATTTTATTCACCAGGATATTTCTGAAATTATACACTTAAATAGAATAGTTGACAGATTTGCGAAACATCAACCATGAAGAATGATTTTAAAATTTGATAATTAATTGATTTTAATAAATGAAATATGTTTGATAAACATATTCTAAAATTAATAAGTATCGTATAGTATTTTCTCTATTAATCGCCCGGTCAAAATTGTAATTAAAGTAATCGCTCAGGTGAGAGTATAACTAGAGACTTATTAATTTATACTTGTTGTTGAATATAAATCTATCATTTGTTTAATAAAGTAAATAAAGTAAATAAATTAAATAAAGTAAAAAATCTAACAATTGTTTAATATATTAAACAATTGTTCCTCACAAATTTTTTATTTAGTAATTTTGTAAATTTATAATATACCACTTTATATTGATAAATACTCTTTGATTGACTCTTGATTTACAATTGTAAAGAGAATCCTTTAACCTTTCAACATATCTTGACATCTTTAAGAATGCCAATGTTGCCAACAAACATAGGAGCATTCCATATTTATTTTTCCTAAAAAAACGTCATCCTGAGACATTTCAACTGTTCCTTTTAAACATGTATCATGACGTCTTTTTTGTCCGATATATATTTCGATTTGAGATGTCTCAAACAGCACAGTTGATAAGTTTTATATAACCCAACAGTATCAGTTCAAACATGTTAATTATTAAACCCAAAAGTGACTAGTTGAAACGTGCTCAATATGGCCAAACGAGACCAGTTGGGGCGACTTTAATTATAAACAATTTGAGATTATTTAATGCGGCTACAAATATATAATTGTGACCAGTTGAGATAGCAATTATAGTTACCTTTATCGAGAAATACATTAAGTGTATAAAAGAATTAACTGAAAAAAGCTTTAAATATATTTATATAATTTACACACATACATTAAAAATATTTTGATTAAAAAAATGCTATAAATAATTTCTATAAAATAAATAAATAATAAATTATTGTAGAAATTACATTATAACAGATACTTAGCCTTGAAGCGCTATTCGCTGGAAATAAAAAAATAATATGTTTGAATGAAATGTCTAACAAACCATGTTTTAATTTTATCTGTATATGTACATAGATGTAGTAAACGTAAAAAATTATTTATGCAGAAATCAGAATGAATAACAATGAAACGTAACCTTTAATTTACCTGTATGCCATTTGATTATTTTAAAATGTATGTTATATTTTCTTATATGCTCGACATGTTTTATCCCTTTTTGGTGTAATCAGAATGTACATCTTTTCGTGATATTATTTTGTCATATAAAACGTAGCCTACTATTTAAATATTATTTAATTATTTATATTCTAATACTTAATGTCGTTTTGTATAACAAATAAATATTAAACGTTCTTCTGATCAATACAATTATTATTCAAATGCTAGATTGTCTTTTTGGGTTTCTGTTTTGTTCAATATTGTCTTAAGTATTTTCAATTGGTCATATAAGTAAATTTTCACAAAATTATCATATAATTTAATCAATATCTGCGTGTGAATGTGTGTTTTTTAAAGAATTTCGATGGCGCTCCATTTGATTAATTTGTATTGTGTTAGATTTCATTACATGTTAGACACAAATATCGTGTTGAGACGTGTTAAAAAGGACGAGAAGAGACGACTTTAAACATCTTATGCTATGGACTTTGGTTATGTTTGAACTACATATCTGATCTGAATCCATATAAAAATGTGGACGTCACTGTATCAGCAAGCGCAGGGGACGACTGCTACAGTGCTTCACATAGAAGCCAAAAATGCAATTGACAGTATACATCAGTGGTGCCTCGACATCAATATGTCTTTATTAAGTGCATCGGAAACGATGGAGGTCATAGTCATCTCCAAAGAAGCACTATTATCCATCCTTTTACCATAAAAAATTCTCCTAACCAGCAAGTGCAATCGACCAAACTACTAGGTGTCATCAACGACTGTCACCTTACTTTCAAATATCATGTTGATACCTGAAGGAAGATGGCACTCCAGATAGTCTTTTGACAACGACAACGAACCTTAAGAAGGCACAGTGGCAATCGTAAAGATCGGATCAATGTGTACCGCTCCAACATCAGAAGCATTTTGGAATATGCTGCACCTGCGTAGTTTTTTTACATTTCTAAACTCACAAAAACAATTATTGAATGAATTGAAAAGTGTTCCATGCATGTCATTTTCCCATATATGACATACAGTGAAACTATCGAGAAAGATGAAAAATCCTAACCATCCACTTTATCAACTTGTGCCCAGAACCCAAGGAGAAAAGAGTCAAAGGTGTACCACACAGTTCAAGAAGTATCGGATACCCCAATATCGACTGTCCCTACTTGGGAAATTTTTCATAATCACTGCTTGTAAGAATTATAAGTAATCACGTGACTTTTGTACCTCACACTTGTAATTGTGTTTATTTCTTGTTTTTTATGGATTCCATTAATATTTCTACCATTGTTGTAATCAGAGATATTTTTTATTAATTTGAAAATAAATCTTTTCTATCTCTCAAAATAAAAAGAGAATTTATAATCAATAAAATCATGGTCTGGTGTTAATCTGTGGAGTGCAATTAATCTAGTGGTTGACAGAAATTACTAGCGTACTCTTATAGTTAAGGCCAAAGCAGCGCTTCTAAGCGACTCTAATCACATCCAAGGGGGGACACGTGTTCGGTGTGCCCCCTTATGGATCCGCCCCTTAATGAAATGGTAAGTGTTAAATAAGGTACATATTTTAATACAAAATATAATTTGTACAAGTTTTTACGAATGATATAGTCTATCTTGCGAGTTTCAAATAAGTATATATAATCATTGTATAAACTCATTATATGAAATTTTAATTGAAATGAAATGAAATGAAATTGATAATGATTAAATTGAACAGGCACATGTGAGTGTGTTGGTCTTTTTAATTTCATTGGTTTAAACAATTTCATCAATTTCGGATTCCGAACTAAATAATAAACCTATAAAATCTGAGTCTTCCTTCACTTTGTTATCAATAAATGGTTAGATGTAGCTGCCTCACCTTTTCGACTTTGCCAATGTCGATTTAAGAAAGCATGAACATTTCAACTGTCAAGTGAACTTATCTCATATTTTTATATATTATATAATTTATATTTTTAAATATAGAATTCCACTTATCAAATTTATTGGAATTTCCATTTGAAAAATTTAAATTTTTACCCGTCCCTAATTATCCTATAATATAGCAAACAATGTTGTTTTATTCTAATTCATACTCAAATGTTTTTATGAATGGCGTATTTATATTAGTTATGACGTATTAGTTATATAGATGATAATCCATTTCTATAAGATGCTATAAAACATTACAATAATAGGTATAGTAATTCATTTAAGCATATTACAAAAAATAGATATAAAAAATGGTAGTACATTAAATTAAATTATATTTTATATAATATAATATTATAATTCATAAATACACATATATATATGTAAATATATATATAAATTATATTGAAACATATAGAAATTTTAAATTAAAATGATTAATATTTATTATATTATAAAGCATAAATAGCCCGTTGGTATGTTATAGAATTTATCTAAGTTCATCGTTTTTTTGCTTGAAATATAATGTTTACAATAAATTAAAGATTTAATAAAATTTTGTTTTGCAAAATAAATTCAGTATTTTTTGTTTTAATTTGAATATAATATGAAAAGTAAATTATTGATAATTATATTTTTTTGCTAAAAAGCTTGAGAATTATTATACATATCTATTACATAATTTTTTGCGGTAAATACATATTATACATACATATATAACTACATTATATTGGGTTCTTATTAATCAACATACTGAAAGGAACTTGCAAATTATAATTTTTTACTTGCAAAAATAGTTTTTACTCCGATTTTTAATGATAATTTTTAATTAAAAACGAAACTAAAATCATTAGGAAAGAACTTTACTGTTCAGTGATGAATTATAAAAGCGGTTTTATAGTTTATATACCAGTATTACAATTATAAAAATTTTATCATTATTTTAGTTTAAAATATAATTTTGAATGATGAAATAAAGTTAGTTTATTTATTAAACGTTTTTTCAATGCCTACAACGTACTATCTCGAATAATATAGATTCTTTAATATCTAGATAAACATTCGACAGTTCTATATTTAGTTAGTTCCGATCGGAATATAATTGGCGGGAGAGGGCAAATTCTGTTACTCTTTTCATCGGAGAATCCATGGAAACAGATTATATCCGGCAGAAAACACGTAAATACTATTTATTTTCAGCACACCTACTCGATACAAAGGATAAAAGCATGAACCGTTCCATTGCAAATGTAATTCAGTTATCTGTTTTTTACGAGATATAAATTTACTCTTATCCATTTATATTTGTGACAGTGCTCATTTTCTAGCTTTCTATGTCCTAACGCGTCCAGAAATGTGAAAAATACCGACTAGTATCTGCTATTCTGTTGTAGAAGTAACGGGCGTCATAATTCTGTTTACAGGACCACCACATCTTTTCTGGATCCAAAATGCGCTACATTAAAATTTTTGGACGACAAATAACGTAAAATAATGTAAAGTAATGACTTATAGAGTATTTGTTTTTTTCAAGCTGTTCAGTTTGGATTCGATGCGTTGTTACAATGCAACATTTTCTGCCGGTTGTTTTTACTATTCGTCCAAACATTATTGCATCACAACGCCGAATCATTATTATTGTCTTTGCTGTGTGTTTTTTGATATTTACACTTTACATTCCAACATCTAGAGGAACAAGTTTAACAGTTGTCACGAATGTTACGCATTTTTTTTTGTAGAGTTGAATGGAATTTATCCTTTTGGTCATATTTTTCACGGATTGATTCTTTCGCACGTCTTTTTTTGCCGTCAGCATTACAATTAGTTTTTAACATTCTAATTATATTCAAAATACACAGATCACGCCAATTTCGTGATATCATGAATATACATAATTCACAGCATTATAGAATTGATAATGGACAAAATGAAATGAAACAAAGGATTTTAGTTGTTAATATATTTTTTGTTGTTTCGTATTTGCCACTGAGAGCTTTAATATATTTATAACCAAATCATTTTAATCAGTGTCTTATTTGCGAAGACTTCAGAATACTTAATTATTTTTTAAGTCTGTATGATATTGGTTAATATTAATAATTTCAGAAATTGTGTTTTTACTTCATATATGGAAAAAAAATTCTAGAAAACATTATTGACTAGGCAGTGGGAAAATCATTTGTAAGACATACTGATTGATATGGAAAGTGGCAGTAGTTTTCAATTGAAAAGATGGGCTCCTATAGGCGTAATATTCAATTTAACTTGAAAAAATTAACTTAATATTGTCACATCAAAAATATTAGTTTTTATAGCAATAAAAACAAGCAACGAAGAATTAACTAATGCCAAATATTGTAAGCAAGCTCGCATTCACTAATTCATGGCATATACATTTTACAACTAACATTCAACAAGACCAGAAGAGTTACAATTTTTGAGGAATTTCACCTATTTCAAAACACAAGTATAATATTCCAACCTTTGTCATTTGAATATCGACCAAGAATTCTGTGCTTTTTGTGCTTCACCAAATTTAACTCATCAGCCTTGTACGTATTTTGTGGTGACTTTTCTAATATTTGGTAAGTTTAATTATACATATTTATTATTCTACATGTGTTTATTTGTACTTTCAAATATGTAAACAGTTATTATTATAGACTTTATAAATATGATATGATGTGTTAACTTTGCTTACAGTTAATTTAACCGTATTAAACCATTGAACTTTTTGTCTATAATCTATAATGGAACAATGCTCAATGAAGAGTTTTTTAAAGCTGTTATTAAAGTTTTTTTCCAGAAGCAGTTAAATAGCTAATTTTTATGTGTGATATTCTTTTCAAGGTTTTTATACTCTAGTAGCTCATAGTTTTTTTATTTATGCAATATTATGTCCAAAGATAAACTCTTCAGGAATCCACTAATTGAAAGTCCAGGAACAATATTTCGTTGTTAACACATTTCCCACTGACGGCGAAATAGTTGAAATGGTTAAAACCCCCTTTTTTGGGCCACGCCCTTTTTAAGAGAAGTATTACCATCCGCCAGGACTGTATCTACAGAATCGTTGGACCTAGGAGGTTGCCCGACCACTCAAAAAGTGCGCAATTGTCACATTATGGGGGATCAGTAATACATTCTCATATCCAAAGTCAATGGTTTTCAAGATAATTGCCAATTTATTTAATTATTTGGATTTGTACACTTTTTACATTTACTGTAGCAACACAATGTCACATATTTTATTTTTCTTTCTCTGCAAGTGTACCTTTTGGTACTCTCACACGATGTTAGGCATTTGTATGGAGGGGGTACGTCATCAGGCCTGCACGATACTGGGAGTATCACTGGTGTTATGCCAACATCCGTTGCTTCATACCCATACTGGGGTGGATCTGGTTTGGTGACTCCAGGAGTTTTGGCTTGCAACCACATCTTACAATGCAGATATGCTCGCTTTACATGTTCTCATAGCGTTGATGAACAGCACACAAGCTGGTTGAAGTCCAGTTCTTTCTTGAAGTTGTGGTGTTGCTCCCATCGATATTCATCGAAAGTGGAACAATCGGTCTTCTTTAATGTAGACACAAGGACCTTTTCAGTATTGCTTGTTATCTGTGGTGACAGTTCCTCTACTCCAAACCTTGCCAGAAGGGAGAGATCCATGGAGGATTTCAGGCTAGACAGCTTTAAACCCACCTTGCTGGTACTGCTGCAACCGCTGAGAGCATGAATGGCTGGGAGACACGACACCGAACCTTTGTTTAGTTAATCAACCAACAGGTGGACTGGTACAGTTTTCTTTGTTTTTCAGTTACCAAACTTCATTTACAGCTTTTGTATTTGCTACGTTTTGTTTAAGTGGAAGATGATGTTGACAAAGACATCTGTGTCAGGTGAGTCAACCAAGACTGATTAAACCCCATGTTTCACAGCACTATCATTAATATGGAACATGATTCTGTCGTCGGCTTCTTTAGCTATAGCTTAATATATAATATTAAATGTTTAAGGTGGTTTAACAAGCTTAATTTATATATAATGTATTTAAGTATGTTATTGTGGGCATTATGAAGTTTCATAATTAATATAATAAAAAATAAATAAGTCTGATAGTTAAAATTTCAAATATATATATATATATATCGGATAACTTCCTTGAACAATATAAAATTAATAAAAACATTATAAATTTATGGATTTATTTTTCAATGAAATATGAAAAATAAAATTTGAAATATGAGTCCATAAATTTATAAAGCTTTTATTAATTTTATAGTGTTCAAGGAAGTTATCTGAAATACATAATTGAAGTTTTAACTATCGGACTTATTTATTTTCTATTATATCATATATAGTATAATTGTGACTTATTAAATTGTGTATATTTCATTCCAATTTTAGACGTTATGTCTTTATACAGAGAAAGAAACAAAAAGTGCATAAAGGAGATAGTTCGAATAACGAAAAAAAACTTCGTACTAGCGACAAAACTTTAAAAAACGAATGAAGGTGAGTACGAAAAACACAAAAACAAGTCTTGCTGAAAACTTACGCAACTGGAGGAACCAAGAAAATGCTTAAATTTGACAAGGCTGATTCGCCTAGCTGAAACCTCCTCAACAAAGAAAACAGTTAGGAAGCGTATAAGCCGAGTTGTTGCTTCAAGAATCAAAAGATGAAGGCACTTAAAACAGTCTTATTTAATGAGAAAAAGAAAAGAAGGTCTGCTGAGAGACGTTGTTTACGACTGCGTCAACCAATTATAACAGTACCCTATGAAGAGTTTGTTTCTCAAATAAATGGAACTTAATCGCCACAAAAAAGGACAGTCTTTATTAAATGAAAGTGGAATTGAACCTGTTCAATGCCCTACTCCAACCAAACGAGCGCTGATCTTGCAAGAGACCTTGAAGGAGCCAGGAAACATCAGGAGACGTTTAGCAAAAACTTTTTTTTTGCATTGATGATTTTTTAACATTTTGAAATAGACACTTTTATGTATTATAACTGTAGTCCTAGTGCATATAATTATACAACTTAGACACAACAACCTAGAACATTCTGCAATACCTAATTATCTTTGAAAATTTATATTACATTTTGTATTACTTAAAAAATAATGGTTTCACAATTTGTTGAAAAAAATAACCGTATAGGCTTTCATATTATATGATAATATATGTGACGACAAAACATGAAATATCCGTGACGTTCTTTTAATGAAGAGTACAACAGCTGATCGCTTATAGACACAACATTTAGATATGTACATCTAAAGAAAGATCCTTATTAGAGCTATATGTTTTAATACATTAGGGGTTGCCGAACATATTTTTCTAGATTTAATGCATAGACTAAACGACTATTACAATAAAACAGTAGTATCACTAAGATTATTTTTTTTAACATTCATTGAAATAACCTTATATGGGAGAATAATATGTTACGCATTAAATGGTTGCATACATGTGTGGTTCTAAGATAATAATATTATTATCAAACTAATTTTCTGGAGAATTTTTCCAACTGAAAGAATATGAATGGTTCAATGAAATAGTGAACATTTTGAAAAAAATATACTTGTTTTGTTAGTTTTTGAGTAACATGTACATTACTCTATGAACAATTAAAAAAGTCAAAGAAATGTGCAAAAAATTAAAAATTAGGATTTATTGAACTGAATATCCCTTGGACAGCTTTTATGAAAAGATAGCTGCTATAAATTATACCTATGAAATACACATTAAAAAATTAATATTGTTAACGAGCTAAACAAATTTAAAAAAATATTATACATTATTGAAGAAAAAACATGCACAGTAAAATTAATTTTAATAAAATATCTCTAACCGTTAGGTTTGATACAATATTTTAGCAATTTTATGATTAGATTGTATATATACATTTTATTCCCAATATTTCTAAAACTGTTTAGTTTTTGAAAAAATTGATTTATTGTGTTTATATGCGGATTTATCATAGAGATATAATAGTTGTATTATAATAAGACAATTGTTCATTAATATAGATAAACAATTATATATCTATGGGATTGATGCTTTTGTAAACATTAAAAAAAATTAATTCGTAAGTAAAACAAACAATACTCGTAAGTAAGTAAGTAAACAAACAATTTAATATAATATAAATTATATTATAGTAAATAAATTATAAAAATGACATATCAAAATATTTATAATAAAAAGTATAAATATAATGTATAAAAAAATATTATAGAGAAAATATTTTTGAAATATTTAATATTTTATTCATTCATATTCTATCTAATTTATTAATTACTTTTCTTATAGTTTATGATTTTAAAATATAAATATACTTATATGATGATGATGAATTTTATATTTTAACATTTAATATTTATTTAAGAAATATTGAGACAAATCACCTTCTTATAGACGAAAATTTCCTTTTGAATTCAATAATTTCACTCAAACGTAAATAATCTTTTAATTAAATAGATGGTTATTCTGATATAGGGAATTCTTTTCTAATTCTATATTTTAAATCTATACCTTGAACTAAAATCCCTTTTCTAATATCGGCATCTTACGCAAAAATACAATTATAATGTATCAACAATTATTTTTTATAGTAGTTTTAAGAAAACCATTTCAGAAAATTTTAACACAGTAGTTGCTAATAATAATTATAAAATTTAAAAAATATTTTTGAAGTAAAACTGAGGGTTTACTTATTGTGTCAAAATTAAATAGATTTAAAAAACCTTCTTTAGAAAGTGTTTGGAATTCACATTCTGTGTTTAATTGAAAAGCATCTTTGAAGTGACTTAATATCATGTTTTCATATCTTATTTGTTTAGTATCGATGAAAAATGTACAGTATTTCTAAATAATTCTTTGTCTTCAATTATCTAAGGTTTTATAATTTATGTTAATGTACATGCATGATAATCTTACATCTGCCAAAATTGAATGGTGTCATAGCGTTTCGCATAATCGCGTTTGGCATAACCGCATTTGGCATAGTCGCATTTAGCATAATCGCATT
>JAUZND010004882.1:0-11479 GCA_034780555.1 Coelogynopora nodosa
GATAAAAGTATTTTAGCCACTGAGTAAAAAAAATCAGGGTCATACTGTTATAGTTCAATCAAAAACTTAATTTCTTTGAAAAAAAATTGGGCATACCCCCCCTCCACGTACGAAGGGTTAAGAAGCAAGTTGATGTATCACAATTTCCATTAATTGAAGTTTTCTTATTGAATTGTTACCAAATTATAGAAGCGCGTCAGAATTCAATATTTATAAGATCATTACTACTTTGAATACTAAAACACTGATTAAAGCACTATCGTGTAGTCATTAATAATAAGGTATGTTGTCATAGAAACATTGTCATCAGTCTAATGTTTGGGGTTAGCTAGATTAGATAACACAAATATGAAGGAAAGACAAGAAGTAAATTATTAATTTATTTCATTGCAATGTTAAATATATGTAGTTAATACAGAAGAAAGAAAACAATTTCTTAAGATAATGTCAAATATATGCCAGTATTTTAAGGTTGACGTTTTAGTCGCAAGAATTGACTTCAGTGACGGCAAAAATTATCTATAATATAATAAAAATTAATTGTGATTGTGGTTGGAGCTTATACCAGAAAAATTGCTAATTGAAAAATGCATTCATTAGTGTCTTTTCCAGGGGATAGAGTGTTTTTATATAAACTAACTTTTTAGCAATGAAAATATATTTGGCTTCAATATATTCTGTACTTCAGTTTACCTAGGAAGAAAGGGGATGTCTATATATGACTGTTTATTGCGCCCACCTCTATTATTTTGATTTTGAAAGAAAGGTTTACATCTATAATTTATAGTTTATTTGATATTTAATATTTAAATTGTATTTGTTTAAAAATAAAAATGTATATTTAAATATATCAGTACCAATATGCTTACTTTTATGTCTAAACATAAATAGTTGGTAGTGAATTATACTGATGTATAAAAAAAACACTTACAGATCGGGAAATATATCTAACATTAAAAAAATACATTATCAGTAACGATTATAACAAAGAAACATTAAAAAAAATTGATTTGCTATTTTATTGTATAAATATTGAATTAATCAAATTAAATTATAATACTTCAATACGTTAACATCCATCTCTATAAATATGATCAATTGATTTTTTTTACTGTGTACTGCACCTCTAGTTTGCACTGCGATGGGTTCTATTATTTGTTATTTTTAGTAGCGCCTGTTGACTAATGAAGTCGTACATTCTTGACATTCATATTCTAATTAGTTGATTATCGATTAAAATAATTAAACATAACACGTTTGTCTATTTCCCCGTCTTATTTTACTATTTGTCATCATGTCGTCTGCCATATTAGCGGTGGATAAACTTCACAATGAAAAAAAGCAATAATATTTCCAATTAGAGTAACAACTTTCTATCGATTTCGCCTCATGCTGTTGACGAAATCGTTATCTATTGCTCATTTTTGAACAACTTATACGCTTATGGGGTATCTTTTTTTCACGCATTTAATATAAAATATAGTCTTACCGAGAACAGAAAATTTATCATTTGACAATAATCGGTGTGTTTAGTTAGCTACATCGCTATATATCGAGTTAATTCTTTAACAATACAATCTGTACAGAATAGATAGTATAATGTGCCTGCCCCATTATTATTCTATTATACTCGATACCTGTAAATGATATCTTCCAATGTCATGGTAACATGGTTCTTCACTAATTGTGCAGTGTCACTCATTATAGTTAGTGTGAGTTGGTGGTATGTCCCGGTTCTTGGTTGCATCTGTTCACTTTGTTTACTGCACGCTAATCAGGATAATACGACGGTTTTTTCAATACATTATTATTACGCTGAGCAGATTACTAAAATTTTGTTGATGAATTTGTGAATCTAATTTTTATTGCCTATAAATTCACAGTAATGGCTCATTACAAAAAAAGGGATATTAGTGTCTGCTTTAAAACTAGTGAGGTAGGCAAAAGTTCAGTTTATTTTTATTTTATCGCTTGAAAAGATATTGGTATTTGTTTTTTATATTGTCGTATTTATTATAATATTGTCTCTTTAAATTGATATATGAATTTGTGTTAGTTCATTTTTAATGAATAGCATTATCGTTTGTTATTGTAAGGTTCTACTAAGTAACATTTTCTTTTCTTTTAAACTATGTTGTTATACTAATAATTCTACATCTTGCAATATTTTATTGCAGTAATTAAATTAATTTATTATTTATAATAATTCTATTTTAATTAAATTAAAAACAAATTCAAAACGATCAGGTTTTTACAAGCTAATTTCTGAAAGTATACAAAGGCTAATTGATGAATGTATACAAAGGCTAATTGATGAAAGTATACAAGCTCGGTCATGATTGTTTTTTCCTTTAAATCATCTGATATTTGTTATTAAATGCTGTTTCTATTTAGCAGCCGTTTTCTAAATATTCCGTATGTTTTATTTGTTTTGTGATGTTATTGAGGAGTAGAATGGAACATTGTCGCGCTTATTTTATTGATGTATTTGTTATAATCCAAAAAATTAGATTGAGGAAAAGATTGATCTACAAGTTTTGGAACATCTGAAGGTTGCTTTTGAAATGGCGGATTACGATCGTTCGGGAAAGCTGAGTTTGGACGAGTTTAAAATTCTGCTTAGAGATGAGCTCAATATACACGGTGGAAAAGTGAGTCAAATAGTTTATACTATATTTTTATTTATTTATCTAAATTTAAGGTTATGGATTATTAATGGTTTAAATATATGAACATTCCAAATATATTTTACTTTTTCAATTTGATTTCAATATCACTTCGAAATATTGTAATATTAATTTAAAAAAATTGTTTATGAGAAACTATGTAGGGTCCTTATGATCAATTGAATTCAAAAATATGTTCAGGAAATTGAATTTTTGTAAATAATAAACGTTAGATCATAAATGTTTTTAAAAATATGATAAAAAAGCAAACTATTGTTTTTGTTTTATTAAAACTTCAAAATAATTCGAATGATTGCACATATGTCGATTCACATTTGTAATTTATTTTGAAATAGGAATATAAATTATCCGTTTTCTACTATATTATCATATATACTTGTCCGTTTTGTTTTAAAATAGAGGAGAGAAATTTTAAGTCAAGTGAGTATACTAACTTAACACTATATCCCATTAACATTATATATACATTCTTTTGAAAAAGATATTAATATATATATATCAATTACTATATTTATCTTATTATTTAACCTCCCGTTCAGTGTTATATATTTTCACATGAAATGTGGAATAATTTTGTTTATCCAATATGTATTCTGTGTTAAATATGAAATATTTGTTATTGTGTAGCTAATGTTCTGCCATAGGAAGGATACAACTTCTGTTTTATTTTATTAAATTTGTGATTAATTATTTTTAGTAGGCTATAATGAAAAATTAATTCCCAAAATAATTTGATCGATTAAAATTAATTAATTTTTATTAGGCTAGATGAAAAATATCTTATGAGATGTACTTTATAAAACATGCTAATATTGATAGATTAGGTTACATTTTTCCTATCAAGTTCGAATTTATCCTAATTTTAATTCTGTTATAATTTAAATAAAATAGTGTTTTTTTAATTTGCGTGGATCATTTTGATTCAACATGGAAAATGCGATCATCTGATTGGGACTAATCCATATCTACTGGATTGACCTAATGAGTATTTCGGTTTAGTGGATATACTGCTATTTCATGTGATTATGCAGAACTTTAGCTTTAGTACGTAACAGTCATGAATGAAATTCCCAAACGATTGTCAATATGCCTTAAGGCTTAAACGTGCACTAAGGGAATTAAATTTTGGTGGCTGAGATTGCAAGTTAATATTCTCTGATAACAGCTCACATCAAGACAGTGCCGACCTTCTTTACTAGCGGAGTTCGAACTCGGATCATTTGGCATGTCGGCCGAGCATGCTTTGATTTGCATAGCTGATAGCTGAATTGCAGTTTTGGAAATCACAGTTGTATTGCTGAGTTAAATCTTTGACCACATCAGTCTGATGATTTATCAATTTGCGTTGTCTGCCCGTTACTGACGTTAGTTGTTTTGATTAGTTGATTAATGATATTTTTATATTATTTTTATTTTCTGTAAAATTTAAACTTTTTAGGCAGAGATGTCTAATTAGAGTCTGTGGGACTTGTTGCTTATGTTTCTTCTTATTAGGTTTTCTATGAAATTCTTAATTAATCAAATACTGTTACCGTATAATTACAGTCTTTATTATTTACCTTAGGTATTTACTGGTTATGGTAAAAGTACATATTATACTGCTATTATGTACTTTAGAAATAATAAATATATTGCGTGTTGCCAAATACAGGAACCTATTTAAGAAAGCAATGTCTCTTTCATAGCATTTAATTTTTTTGTGTCAATTTTATTCAATAAAATTGAACAATTATTCCACTAAAACATTTTTAGTTTCTACGTTCCATACAGATTGTTAACCAAATAATATATTTAAGAGTACTATATTGTTAATAAACAGTTAACAATCTGTCATCTTTCTATATCGAAATAATTGCCTTGTCATATTTTTTCAAAGTATTTTCTGAATATTTTTTTATTAACTATAAGATAATTAAAAAGAAGTGCTACTCTTTTATTTAATTTTAATTATTCATAATATTTGCATTCTATATTTGCATTAAGTGAAGATTAATAAGGACATATAAAAATAATGTAGGAAACTTTGTAATGTCCATATATAATACCGTAGCGTGTGGACTATAAGCTTGTCAAAATAGTAACGCTCGGTCAATGACTAATCTTCATTCTCCCCTGGTGACAGGACCGGCAAATCGAAGCCCTGTTCCACAAGATAGACTGGTCGAGTGACGGCTCGATCTCCTGGAATGAGTTCTGCACCTACATGCAACTCGAGTACGAGGAGAAGGAGGTGAGTTATCTGAAGGCGCGGGAGGTATCCTTCCAGCTGCCGGCCAAAGTGGAGAACACCCCCCACCGGGAGAACGTCACACGCATCACCAATACCCAGGATGGAAGCTTCATTGCCGGCAGCACTGTAAGCTTTCATATAAATAAGCTAATTTTTTATAGTAATTGTATATAGTATATTTGTAAACTTTTTTCTTTTAACATTATTAAAAAAAATTGCATTGACATATCGCACTATTCATTACATTACCATATACAAGTTTTTCAATTTTAAATAAATACATACTATTTGTTTCTGTTTAATATACTGAAGCGATATTTTATAACTAAAAGTCCGTACATATAGTCGGTATCATAGATATGGATTCCTTTTTCTTAGATATACGAAAAATCGAGATCTATGGTCTGTATATTAAAATCAGTACATTGCAGTGTGACGACATCACTAGTATACTCGTATTTAGCGTTATGGGAATGTCATTCCTAATATGAATTATTATCAATATTTAATCACATAAGCAAGGTGGAGTAGACGCATAATATCATGTATTTTATTGAATGCGCGGGTACTTGTCAATGTGCTAGATATTTTAGATATACAACGCTTTAAAAATAAGACATTTTATTTATCTTGAGTAGTCTCATGATATGCAGTGTAGGCCTAAGCCTAAAATTCTATCACAATTATAGGCGCTAAGGATAATTGATCTCCAAATGCCGCTAATGATTACTGATTGGATGAGTTAATTCGTCTTGGCTCAGTGCAATCAGAATACTAATACAGTTCAGACGTTAAATAAATATTGTAAACATTTATAAATATATTGTCATTATGACATGACTAAATAATTTTATATTATGTGTTCATTTTTCAGGATGGAACTTTATCCTTTTGGTCAAGTAACCTGGATCTTAAGAAACATCGCTCCGTTTTGGTAAATAAAATAAGCCATAATTTTTTAAGCACTTTTTAGCAAACCGAGAATACAGTATTAAACTTTTCAGTTTTAAATATCCAATAATTTTATTGTAAACAATTTCTATGCAAGTAAAAGGCCTTTTATCAATGCCAATGGAGGTCGACTGTCTATATCTGAAATTTGTCACATGGTGCTCTTGGAATCTTTGGCCTGGATTCGGCTGATTCTATCTACATTGTACATCTGATGAGTTCTATAAGAAGAACAGAACCGGTCGTGAGCAGGAGTTCTTCTGAGTGCTTTTGGACAGCTGTCGCCGACCTCCCTGGCATAATTGAAATAATTTTTAATTATATATATTTCAAATCCGAAAGTTTCATATTCCTATCCAGATTTAGATTACTTATTTTATTTCGAAATTGGAAGTGGAAGTTTCGAAATCGAAATGGTTGTAAAGGTGCACTACTTATTTTCAGGCCTTATCTGACCAAACTCAGCGTACAAAACCGAAATGGATAACTGATTTCCTCATCATGAACGAATTCAACAAGATCATCGTCGCGACAGGGTTAGTGGTGATTATCCCAAACTGTCTGGATTTATAGTATATATAATATGCAAAAATTACTATATATAGCGCGTGATCTTTCTCTTATTAAATCTGTTCTCTATATCTTATCCTTATAGTGACCGTGAAATTGAATTCTACGAGCTGTCCTCTTTTGAGCCGTACTGCAGACTGAGTGGGATAGAGACGGTCCCCCTGCGGTTGGACTACAGGTAATATATCTGTGATGTGTTCTCTTCAACTATAACTATCATATAATGTACAGATCATTGTAATGTATGAGTCGACATAGGTCATTAGAGATTATAAATTATTTAAAGGATATATTATCGATCTGTAATGTGTTCATTGCTAGAGTAGACTGACGACTGAGACAAAATTTGTAGTACAATGCGGGGTGCATTAAAACTTAAAGTTTGTTGATATTTTAGGAGATTAAAATATAAATGACCAATAATAATAAAATAAACGTAATTTCACTTACTATCTCCGCGTAATTTATAATAGCTTTAGTTTATTCAATACAGAATCTTTTTCCTTATTATTTAGAATATAACTAAAAAATAAATGTATTAATTTTTTGAATTAACCACTAATTTATTAATAATTGTTGTATACTATTAAGTATGACATAGTTCAGAAGGAGTAGTCATAATAATTAAAAAGCAAATAATTTAATGAAATGAAAGTATTTTCTGCCAAATTATTAGCAACAAATATATTTGAAATTATTTATTTATAAAACCATATTGTCTTTTATAAAAAAATAACATGGTCGATTCAATAGCCAATAAGTATTTATCAAAAATTTATAGCGAATAGGAAATTTTATATAGAGTGCTAACAATTTCCAAAAATATTTAAATAAAAAAATACCGAAGAAACATAAATATTTCAAAGACAATTTTTTTACGATTGAGATATTTTAAAATGATTATAAAATTATTTGTTACACTACTACATTCACAATAAACGACTAAGATCTAAAAAAAACAGTATCTATGTTTAAGCGTATATAACCCAGCTCCAACCTGTTGGTTGCACACTTTGTTTCAATTGACCCGCAACCGCAGCATCAACCGCGACAACACAGACGAGTGCATGTTGTTCTGGGGGGACCGGAACGGCTGCGTCAACATCCTGGTCCTGTCGGCCACCGGGGAGTGTCTGCGCACCTGGAAGAAGTGCCCCAGATCGGAGGGGATCGCTTGTGTCCCCATGGAGCAGGTGCTCACCACGCCCAGTGTCAACTTCATTCGCTGGAAGGTCCATCAGGACTGGATCATCGATGTGAGGCTTGTTGCATACCTGCTTTAATTGTTGTTATTGAATTTCAGCGAAGTATTTTGGAGAACTTTAACATTTACCCACTCTTGAAATTCGTTTAAAGTTTCATTTACTCCATGGATTTTTCACACAGGTCTACCGTTGTATTTTAATAGCGTTTTATATGTTTCCTTACTGGCCAATCTAGAAAAAACGAATACTGCATCCACATCTATATTGGTTCCGTATGTTTTGCGCACACATACTGTTAGTGTGTTTGAGCAATTGTTAATTCTTCGTGTAATCTCCGTACTGAGTAAAATATCTAAGCTAAGTTGAGTTTGTTTGTTCGTTCATTGTTTGTACTTTTAGTCCCGTCTATTACGATTATTACGCATTATTTTATTTTATTAATATCTGTTAAAACTATACATGAAGCAGCTGGGGACGAAGAGTTGTTCGTATAATTACATTTGTTTATATAAATATCGTTATGCTTTTATAAACTGTATAGAGTGAACATAAAGCACAGATACTAAATATATTTTTTATAAAAGAAATTCAGACATGTCAGACCAACATACAAGAAAGCCATATCTAATGTACTTTTTAAGCCTCTAGCCAGATTTTAAAAGGGTCGTTTGAAAAGTGTCTATAAAGGACTCTTTTTACTTATTTTTTAAATTTCATTTTCGACATAATCCCAAAAATCGATTATTGGTCAGCATTAATCGTTAATTTGAATAACAAATATTTCTAACGTCTGTATTATGAAGTTTAAAGGTTGATTGTGTTAAGACATCTAAAATATAATAATGTAATATTTCATCTGACGAAAATATCCTATATCAAATATTTAAAAAATAAGATCATATTTTATAGAAATATTATATCAATTTTTTTCCTTATATAAAATTTTCAAATACCTTTGAAAACCGAGAAATATTCAGTCAAAATTTAAAAAAAATTAACTTATGATTAATAAAAAGGCACTGTAACCAAACAATGTCGTTCGTTCAAAAAGTGTGCGAACCCTCTAACAAACAAAGATATTTAAAATGTATAACTACGTGTATTATTTATTTGAACTAAAAGAAAATATAAAATTAAATAAATAGATTTTTTAAGTAAGTATTACAGTGCTAATTATCAGTAAAACAGGAATTTCTTGCTGCAAGCTGTTTTAATAGAAGATTTAAAACTTTCTTAAAGTTGTTGTAAAAAGTAATCTGAGTAATATTTTGTATATTTTTGCACAAATAGTTGGTCCGTATTTATACATGCATAAAATAGTTACAATGAATTAAAAATTTTGTTGATTATTTTATTCTTTGTTTGTATTTTAGATTAAATACTACGATACGCTGCGTCAAGTAATCAGTTGTTCGAATCATGATAACACCGCCCTTGTTATTGGTAAGTAAATATTGTATTGAAATAAAAGCAGAATTCGCATAACCTTGTTGAAACATCAAAAATTCATTTCAAAATACTCTAGAATGTGCAAACGTTAATTTCTTAGTTGTCTGTATTAACGTGGTATTATCTGCGTTATATGATATATTTATACAAAAACAAGAATATACTATTTTCATTTATTATATAAATATTTTAAAGGTATTGTATGATCCTAGAAAATACTTAAATCTTAAGTACTTTTCTGGAAGAATTGAGGAAATTCTTGTAATTTAGGTTTTATTCAATCCACTAATTTTTTGTTTATTTAAAATTTATTATTATACCTATAGTATACGAATACAATACTATATTTTTAATGTAATTATAATTTGACTATGATGATTCATAAGGTATGTTTAATTATAATTTGATTGTGATGGGTCATAAAGTCCATTTGTTTTGTTTCACCATCATCAGGATATAGTGGAACTCATCAAATGAGATTCTATAATTCTATATGAGAGAGCAGAACATAAGCCAGAGTGAGTCTTCTTACCACATAATTGCATTAAATATGTCTGGAACACTGAATTCTACTTTTAGTTGAAACTATAATACTAACATCTATACTAACTATCAATATTCCCCAAATTATCCATTGACACTTTTTTACGTGTTTGTGATTGAAACGTAGTCAGCACTGATAATTATATTATATTATAATAAAATCATATTTTTAAAATTAAAATTCAGAATTTAAATGTATAATACAATTACAATGCAAATAAAATGAAATGAAATCACAATTCCTTTGTTAGCCATGTTAAAACGGAAGACTCGTTTAATATGAAATAAAAATTTATATAAAAATTTACAAAAATATTTAGATGTTCGTGAACAAAAAAATATTCTTTTTAATTTTACAGAATAGCTTTTTTATTTTGAAGAAATAATTTTGTTACGAATACATTGACATGTACAACAATACACTGTTTCTAGTTGAAATCGGTGGCACTAAGAATTATATAGATTACTTCAAATAAACCACGCTAACATATAATCTGACTCCAGAATAATCTTCTGACCCTCACTTTTATGTTCCTCTTGTGTTCAAACGTCATCTATATACTGAATAAGTGTTGCTTGTTGATTCACTTAGTTTTTTGTTAAAGTTATTAAGTGCGTTAGAATTATAAAATCATTATTACAAAAGAAAAAGGTCCTTTCTTTTAAAAGTACGTTAATAAATAGGTAAATTCTACTAATAAGTGCCAAATGTTTTTCTTTTGTTCATTTCATAAAATGAGATCTACGTTTCTAAATACCAGCCTATTGTTAAATATTGTCTATATCTCTAGCAAAATTAAACAAATATATATTATTGTTCTCCATTTGTCTTTATATTTAATTAATTAATATTTTATTAATACATAATTGAATGAGAATCCAGCTCATATACACCCAATCTTGTTAGTAAACGAACGCGATGCAATTGTTACTTGTTTAAGATTGTGTATGTTAGTTACCTTTGCTGTTACATTACATTGCATTAATTTAATCGTATAATTAGTTCTTAAATTTAAGGAGTTATTAGTTTATGTTTGTTAATGTTTAATTAGACATTAGTTAAAAAAGTTTCCAACTCTTTCAATAGTAAATAATGTAACTGATATCATAAAAAAATGTGTTGCAGGATTTATATTTTGATCAAATAATTTTTTTAATTTAATTTTTAAAAGTGGCATTCAGTAGATCTGATACAGATTGGTATAATTAAAAAAAAAAATTTAAAGCAATTTTTTCTTATTCGTTTTAAAATTTATAAATTTCTAATTATGTTTATAATGTTATAATTTTGTGAGTCTTCAATGTTCGCTTATTGAAAGCCTCAAAATAGCTATTTGGTCATATATGGTTTTGCCTTATGCTATAAATTGACAGAAAAAATGTTACCTTTACATTTTATATTAAAATAACATTCATTAAACAAATAAAGTTGCGAACAAATTATAACAGAGCTATACAGTTAGATAATTTTTCCCTCAAGGTTGTATCAAGAACATTTTGGAAAGAAATCAGGGAATAATTTGGTTAAGTTTTACTTTTGTGATGTTATCTGACAATGCACTGTGTGCAGGCTGCACTACGGGATCCACACACGTGGAGGCCCAACTTCGGGAACAGAAGGACACCGGGAGCAGTCTGGGCGACCGTGCCGGCGGACCCAGCAGCAGGGGGAACAACGCCCTGCGCAGCAACGCCGCAGCGCTCAATACCCTGGTGCAGGCCAAGCAGCGGCTGCCCACGGATCAGACGGTGTTCCGGGTGTACAAGGGGGTGCGCGCCTTTGACTTCAACCGGAGCAAAAACATCCTGGTTACCGGGGGCATGGACCGGATCATACGGCTGTG
>JAUZND010004883.1:0-11479 GCA_034780555.1 Coelogynopora nodosa
GTCTTTAGGAGGTATCTGTATACCAAATTTCAGCTTAATCGGATGATAGGAAGTTTGGTTTTCCAGGGGGGGGGGGGTAAAATACCCCCCCCTCCACGTAGCAAACCCTCCAAAGTATGTCCACGTACGAAGGGTTAACAAAATGCAATACAACCATTAGCTATAGCAAATTTTAATTATAAACAAAACATATATATTTACAAATCGAATGCCCCCAAAATATATATATAATGCGACCCAAAATGTCGAATGCGCTCCATTTATATATATATATATATATTTGTCTGGGCCCCAAAAGTATAAAATAGGCTCCGTTTTTTGTAGGGCCCAAACGAATGGCAGTCGACATTTTTGTTCGCATTCGATATTATTTTAAGGCCAATTCGATTTTTAAAACTGTAGAGCGACTCGACACCACTTAAAAAGTTGATGAAACTGAATTTGAAATTATTCGACCTTTTCAGTGACGCCGCGCGATAAAATACATATTTCAACTGGTAAATTGAGCTAGCGTACATTTCCATTATCGTTTAGGGCTCTTATGAGTCTTATCAAAGACGAAACAGTACTGTCCTGATCTCTTCACTGTCGAATATGCTTTCGTAGTATTTTTTAAAGGTTTTATTTATTGTTACTTTTTTGTTTTAATTATTAAATTAACATGTATGATAATAATATACAGTGTAACAATGCAGTTACTGACTACAATCAATGCACTTATAAATATAGGCAACACAATATGTACTGTTGGTTTTTTGTTTTTCTGACAATCTTACTTTTTAGTTCTTATTTATTTAGTTCTTACTTTTTAGAAATATGTTTTATTAATAAATTTAGAGATCTACTTTCTAACTTTTAAAAACTTAGAACCAAGTTAACTTATAACACCTACGATTTATTTCATATATACGAGGGTGGATCAAAAAGTTCCAGGATTATCCAAAAAATTATTTATTATTGTAAATCAATCATTAGTAAGTATTATCATTATACGATTAACATGTATAATTATAAATGAACAAGTAAAAAACAATTATTGTCCTTCAAATATTGTCCTGCACTATCAATACATTTCTGCCACATGGTTGTCCATTTCTGGAAGGTTGTTTTGAAGGCACGACGGGAAATTCCATTCAGAATTCTTGTAACCTCAATATGTGTTGAGTGCATTATTATTATTGAAGTGATGTTCTTTTATTTGCTTCTTGGACTCAGGGAACACAAAAAAATCAGTATGTGCTTCAATAATAATAATGAAGAATTCTTGATAGTGCAGGAAAATATTTTACTTGTTCATTTATAATTATACATGTTACTCGTATAATGATAATGCCTTCTAATGATTGATTTACATTAATAAATTAATTTTTGGATAATCTTGGAACTTTTTGTTCCACCCTCGTATATTACTTTGTCAATGTTGTAATCTCCTGTATTGAGTCATTTTATATCATTTTATTATTTATGTTTTAATATTCCAGATAAGTTGGCCTGGTTACGTGTCACTATATTCAATTTTCTTTCCAGTAAGCAGCAGCGTCACCCAGAAGATCGATTCATCACCGCGAGATGACCGCTCTTAGATCGATAATTTCACTGACGAATCGATTTGCGTCGTCGACACGTCTGCTCACCGCACCGCGATCCCTGCTGGTCAACCGACACCAGCTTGTGAGCCCACAATGGCCCTCCTCCCTGCAACCATTCTCCACCTCGCCAGCCCTCGCCTCCTCCTTTTCGCAACAGGAGGTTTCGCAGTCGCAACCACTGCCCAACCAGTTGACCAGTGACCCGCACGCGGAGCAGCTGTTCCGGGATGTGGTGTCGGGGAACAGGGGCGCTCTGGCGCGAGCGATCACCCTCGTGGAGTCGGTGCACCCCTGGAAGCGGCTTCAGGCCCAGCTCATGATCTCGCTGATGATGGATCATATTCGGGAAACGAATAGAGCCAAGATGAACAGCTCCGGGGCCTTTAGAATCGGTGAGTGGACTGCTGGGTTGGTGTTGAGAGTATCTGAATTCTTTCGTCTTCCTTGAAACCTCTTGTATGGCGGCCTCTTGTTATGAGGCGGCCTTTGTTATGAGAAGTATAAATCAATATCTACTAGGTAAACCTTTGTTAAGAGACGTATACTTTTATAGTTTTGAGGTATATTTCCCCAAAGGAAGGTATGTATATATTGATCTCTTCAATTAGGCTTTTAAAATTCTGGTTGTATGTATATAATTTATGTCATAATATATTATTATATCGATTATAGTTATTATAATTTTCTGCGAAGAATCTGGAAACGTCTTAATTTTCAGAAATTTCTTTAACAACTTTCTCTTTGAAACTAGAAAATAATATGGTTTTAAACTGGTTATATAAAAAATTTATTGTAGAATATTATTATTACCATTATCTCAGTTTAAAAAAAAAATTCTTAGGCTGTACTTCAGATCCTAATAATTAATAGTGTGATGAATTCCTTTTAAAAGAAATATAACTAGAATAGAAACTAAATATTTATCTACTAGAAATATACATATTAATAATACTATACACCAGTTGTAATATCTAGATGAGGATACTTTATAATGTTCAAATTGCTTAAATTTATTAAGTTTTATATTATTATTATTATTGATTACATAAACCTTGATTAAAATTTCTCGGTGTGAACATTTACTGTGTAGTGATTTTCATTTAAGCGTATATTATTGTAAAAAAATTGATTTATTTTCTTTATAGTGTGTTTTAGAACTATTCATGTATATAAAAATCTAATTAAATTACTTTTCGTTTATTTTTTTACTTTAATACTATCATTATCAATAATATAGAGTTAACTGCAATTATTTTAGTTGAAACCACACATATTGTATTATACCATTATTTTTAAAATTCTGTTTACAAAATTTAGTATTAAAAATTTAATATTTAATTAAATAATAAAAAGTAGGACAAACTAATCAATTTTAAATATTCATAATTCCAATTCATATCTCATACACGTAAATCAAATCACGTATATATTATAACTGTGTATTTATACATTTTGACAGACTTATTATCTTAAATGTATGAAACATTGTATATCTCTTTTGAGGATGGTAGATTACCGAAGGTTGAGATAATTAGTTTTACTAATCATTTATATTATAATAATAGTTTAATATAATTAAATATAAATACCGATCGTATTTGAAAAAAATCAATTTTTAGAACGTACTTAAATTGTTACAAATAGTAATAGTTAGGCAACATTTTTTACAAATTTAATTATTTAGGCAACTATTTTGCTACTTTTTCATATATTCATATCTTACATATCATAACTGATACTTTATAATAAACTATATTTTTCACAAAATTCGAGTTGGTTGTTTAAAGATGTTTTTTACTACTACTATAACATCACTACTTGAACATAAATTAAGTAACATGAGATATATTTCTTTATTTTATGTGATGTCAGCGGAAATATTGAAGAATTACATCATCATTATTTTACCGCCTTATGTTATTATTAAGACAGTACTAATTAATATATATTTTTAATGATTTGATCATATGATAATGAATCATATAATTAATTTATAAAATCAATTTCGGAGTCATGATTAAACGGGGAATTTATTAGAGATAAAAGAAAAGAAATAATAAATATTTAAAATGTCTGCATTTTCCACCTCGCTTACTATTTATTTCCTGATTGAATTTTGTTCTAGGGTTAAATGTTATAAATAAGCAATAGTATTAGATGATAGGGGAACATACTATGTTATCATAGCGTTGTTCGCAGCAAGCATGCGGTGCTGTCTGATATGTTGTAGTACCGTATACTTTACTTTTGTCTACTGTATTACATTTAATTAAAATTATTAATCACTAACATTTCTATTTTCACACACACATTAATTTGATTATTTTTGAAGGTTGTAAAGTATGGCATTATACGGAATTTCTCTATGAACTGCTATTTGTAATTAATCTAACTAAACATAAAAGAATTTAAAAAATATTTTTAGATTAAAAAAAATCAAAGTTGAAAAGGACAAATTTTTCTTAATTAAATAAAATATAATCTGTTTGCCTTTGAATTAGTATATTTTAAAATTAAACTTTAATATAAAGTAGTTCTGTAAAATTTCTTAAATGAGGAAGCATTTGAACTGAAATTTAAAAGTTTACTTTGTGTTATTCAATACTTTTACTTATAATTAATTTTAATATACAGGTTGTTAATTAAAGTTTTAAAGGAATCGTTTAACAATAATATATTTCAGGATCCGAGTCATATATATTTGCAAACATCATCATATTTACAATGTTTTGCCATATTCAAACTTATTTCAAATCACACTTTTTCATTAAAAATATTCTATAATATAATATTATCAATATTTTTTGAATGAAGTCATCAATGGTATTTACGAAATTCATCGATCACTTTGTTATTCCTGTGATTGAAGTTTTTAATTGACTGCTCATTGATTTGATTCTGCTTGACCGGATTTCTTAATTTACTTGAAAATAGAAAACCGAGAAAGAATATTTTTTTTTATAAAGTTATCTTAATCTCCGCCCATCAAATCAATTGAGTCAAAATTTAGATAAAATCAAACCGGAATAAACCAAAATGAAAAAAGGTGTTTTGATATATACAGATTTTATATAGTTTATATAATGTTTTATATATTTTTTAGCAATGTATGTGTTTTATTTTAATGTATAAAGTATTAAAAAATATATCGTTAAATTATTCTAAACTAATTAAATATATATTTTAAAGTTATAGTTTATTATATTATTATATTCATACTTGCTTATGAACTATGTATATATTTTCATAATACTTTCCAGATTCTCTTTATGAAAGCAATGCGAAAATGTTTTTAGAAACTGTTATTGCATATTTAGTTAATCTTTGTAGATATACTATCAACATTAAAAATATTTTAGCGACATTATTTTTAATTTTTAATTTAACTATTTAATTTGGTTATATTTAGGGAGTGCGATTTTAGGTGGTATTTATTGTTATAACATATAGTTGACTACACTGTATTTTTTTTCAAATTGATGTTAGCTATACATTTAATATTATTAAAAAAATTTTTTTTTTATCGAAATGGCGTACACTTCTTTTATTTAGCTTTAGTTTAAAAAATCAGAATTCCGATAATTGTCATAATGTTTCCGTCTCATCTTTCTTTTATTCTATTCATTTTATTCTATTATAATTATTATGCTGTCTTCGTAATTAATCGATCGATCTTAGTATTATTTAAAGTTGGAACATATTATTAATATTAGCAATAAAGCAAAATAGGTCTATCATTATAGACTAACCTTTTGATAATTTCGTTTTTGATTTGATGAACTAATTATTCAACTTTAACAACTAATTACTGTTCACTAGTTTGTTTTTCCAACTAGGCATTCATGTTTTCTTATCTAAATTTTATTGAAATTATTCTTTTTTAGTTTAAAATGTCGAAGTCCTTTGTTATGGAAAACTTAGAAAGGTCATAAATATTTTTCTCCCCGAAAAGTCGTGTATATTTAAATTAAAAAAATTCTCGATTTTTTAATTTTTTAAAAATATCTATAAAAATGTAATTTAATCTCTTCTGTTTTATTTATAATTTATAAATAATTTAACGAAGTTTTTAGCACCGTAATAGTTCAGTAAAAAACTCATTTTTTTAGATTTAATTATGACTTAATCGATTACTGAAAATAACCAGAACATGATTTCTGCGCTCTCTGCTTTCTATTATTGCTAGCAAATTTTGATTATTTTATATATGATGTGTATTTAAACTTAATTGGAAGACATCTTCAGATTCATACTTTTAATTCTGGTTGAGTTTTCAGAGGTGCAACATATACTTATTTTTTCATCCTAATAAATTTGGCTTTTTTTAATAAATATTCATGGAAACGCTTTAGAATCCTGCAGAAATAGCCCCTTTAGAGAATAATTTGTTTTTGTATGAAAATGATCTACAAAAACTTTAATTTAGATTATCAGTATTGGTTTATATTTCTGATGAATATAATATGACGGGGACAATTATCGTAACCGACTGCTTTGTCGTCATGATGTTTAAATTGAGTACATGGTTTAAAATATTATTAATTAAAAAATAAAAAGTAAATTTATATATATTTTTAAAAGTTTAGAGTCACTGAATTTTTCTATTTATATTACATCTTTTCAATTGCTTATCACGCGTATTTTGTCAAATTGTTTAAAATGAGTCACCATTTTTATAGTGTAATAAATATGTTCGTCTCTATAAGTTTTCATTTAGTCTCTCCTCCTCTGTGAACATAAATAATAGCTTTGTATTTCTGGGGCTACGCATCAGTAGATAATAATTAGTAAAAGTTGTTGTCTGTATTGCAGTTTCATAATTTAGCAGGGATGAGAAATAAGAGACATGACGCTTTGTTATGAGTGTAAGTTGTATGAAAATAAAAGTTAGCTCCAGCTTATTTATTGTACACACTTTTTGATGTGTTCCAGTTGATGTATTAAATATTTTCGTAGATCCTTGTATAAAGTTGATACAAAATTATTCATAAAAGAAAGGATATTAATCAAATATTTTATAATTGAATGCAATATATAATAAATGTGCGGTACTATATAGTGCGTCATGTTTCATACGTTTACAGTAAATTAATTTTATATGAATTTATTGTTATTCAATAATCTCAGAAACACAAAAAATTAAAAAAAGTTTTTGTCGCACCTATATTAATATTTATTATAATATGTTATTTAAAGTATAGCAGACAGTTATTTTACGATTTACAAGGTATTAAGCAGTTATATAAATGTTACAGTATTTAAGAAATATAGTTCATACATAATATAATCATTATTGTGTAAACTATTAAAATATTTCAAATATACGATTATTTCAAAATTATTGATAGCCTTCTGGTTAATATCTATATTCATATATTTTATTGCCATTTCTGCATTTTTTATTCGCATCTTTACTTTCCCGATCTTTTTATTATTGAACCCCTGTACACCCACCCTTTACTAGCCTCTCTACTCATCTTTCCGTCCTTATGTCTCTCCCTATCGTTACCTCTCTATCCCTCTGTATTAATCTTTCTACAACACCCTCTTCTCTTCTGTGCACCCTCTATCCGGTCCCTTATCTATCCGTCTTTCTCTACCCTTATTTTACCCTCCCTATCGCGCCCCCCCCACCAGGCTTGTCAGGACCGCCAGGGGCCGGAAAGAGCACCTTCATCAACGCCTTCGGCAGCCAACTCACCGCCGCCGGCCGCCGCGTCGCCGTGCTGGCTGTGGACCCCTCCTCTCAGTCTACCGGGGGCTCCCTCATGGGCGACAAGACCCGGATGAGCGACCTGTGCCTCGACCCCAATGCCTACATCAGAAGCTCCCCCTCGGGCGGCAGTCTGGGTGGGGTGGCGCGATACACCAACGAGGCGATTGTCATCTGCGAAGGGGCCGGCTATGACATCGTACTCGTGGAAACTATTGGTGAGTGGCCCAGCCTGAGTGTGACTGAAGCTGAGAGTATTAATTTCGAAGACTGCGAAAGTTTAATCCTTTTCCTTATCGCCTATTAGTAATGAAGGTGATGTTGCTTTAACACAAAACATAGTGACAGACAGTATAAAATGCAATAAAATATAAATTAATATAGTAGTAAATATTAAATTTCATCTATGATAAAAAAAATATAGTTATATATGCAAGACGTGTAAGAAAATTATTTTGTTTAAATCCTGGACGTTTTCTCTTTCTTAACTTTATTATTGCAATTTGTATCACATTATTTCACTCTAGTTGAGAATGATAGTAGTTAACTGTCGAAATATATACCAAGTGAGGATTTAAACAGATTTAAACCAAGTGAAGATATAACAAGATTAAAATAATATACAGTTCTTCTACGGAACTTAAAATCGTATAAGCCTAAAATAGTATAACAATATTAATTGTTGAATGTTTTTTTTTAAACTTTCAATAAATCACAACAACAATCTTAAAACCTTAATATTAATTATGTGTATAATGATATTTAATTGTTTGTTAATGTTTAGTGTGTAATATTGGTACGACCTTGAACTGCTACCTAAGTTTTTGTGTATAACATAAAAAAAAAATTTTTATCATTATTTTTATTTATTATTTTTAATGTTTTTTACAGAAAGGTAAAGTGCACAAAAAATCACACTGTTTCAAAACAAGGATATTACTTCATAACCATTTCAAAATTTAAAAAAACGGAATTTTGGATGTTTGCTTTTTGTAATAAGTATAAATATATCTTTACTTGTAAACGTAAAACCTAAAATGTTTACTAAAATTTGTTTTAGCTATGTATGTAATATGTAAATATGTGCTTAGGTAATAATGTGTGCGTTGTGTGCTAAAAATACACTTAAACATACTTAACTGCTTGAAATGAAAGTGGATAATTTGTTTACAAATTTCCCAACTAGCAACAGTATTCTCGTAACTATAATTGGTAATCGATAAAAATGTGATACGTACTGAATATCATCTTCTGACCGATTACCAGTAACTTAACTTTACATTTAGTGTTGTCTCCATTATTTATTAAAATGTATATTACAATAATACTGGTTCAATAATGATAACATAATTCTGACATACATACCCAGAGCGAGAACAATATAGATGCAATATAATGTTAAATACATAGATAATATTTGGACAAACCTCGAACTGACAAATATATCTAAAACTGAATGCAAATATACAATAGAAATTTAAAATAAAATTCAAATAAATGTTAACAGTATTTGTCAGTTTAAAATAACGAGCTTTAAAGACAAAACGTTGATTAAAGTGAGACAATTATTCATTTCATCCGATAAAGATGAAATAAACTTCACAAACTAAACAATATGAAAAGGTATGTTAAGGAAATCTCTTTTAATTTACATTGTTTCATGTGTATAATTAATTTGATGTCTGTTGATTGTTTCCATGCTGCTTTGTAATTAAAGAAAACGTAGTGCAAATTATCAAAGCTACTTTAATTAGGTGGAGATGGTTAAAAATGCTATTAATAACATAGCGCTAATAAACGTTAGAATATTCCAATTACAAAAATAAAAGAAATTCAAAAACTATTTTAAAACCTGCTGTATGACTGAACTATAAGAGTTAACAAAGGAATTGTATTGACGCAGTCATATTGTAATCATAGAATACAATCAGATGCGGCTAGAAACCTGTATTTTAAAAAATACAACTCCCTTAAAATTAACCACACAAATGATAATAAATACAAATTAATTAATACCATTAAATACATGTATGTTTTGTAAATATTAAAATTCTGTAGACTAAACAGTAAATAAAATTAGAAAAACATTTATCCGGTTACTACTTGTAGAGAACTATTTGGGATGGGATCATTATAGTTTTATTTGAATTGCAAAATATTTTAGATGAGGAACAAGGCACTGAGAAAATAGGAAAATATTTGGAAGATTGGGGTAAAATCAGACTTCTTTTATTTTTGATAATCATACGACTTAGTTTCTTTTTATTATGAACCAATTTGTGTTGCCTGATAAAATAATATTAATTAAAATATATTCATTATGTATTTACTTAATTTCTCACATGATAATTTGTTTGTATTTACGACAAAAAGTCGAATGCTTTTTTAATATAAAAAAAATGGAATAATGGTTAAATTAGAATTATATTATACCTATTTCGTTATCGTTATGTGTTCGGCATGTTAATATTGCATTAATTTCGAATATTTTTCTATTTTTTGTTATGTGGTTCGACCGTATATGTCATCATATTACGTTTAACAATAACACGTCAACTGTAATTTCTGTACTTTTATTAGGAGATTAATTGAGAATTAACTAGTAAAATATATAATAATATTTTGAAGTTGAATGTATTATTTTGATTTATATTTTATTTGTTAGTAAAATTAAACAATTTGACTAATTTTTATTAAACATTTACAAATTTACTGTCATGTGCATAAACGTCTGCAATGTTTCAATTATTGTTTTACTACATTTTAAATAATAAATAATAAATAAGAGCTTCCTTCCGAATTTTAGTTTTTAAATATATTTTTGACAATTAAAGCGTCTCGTTTAATATCCGTTACATATTTATTTTAATTACGTAGTGCTATTACTTGTATATTGAACAATTAATTGCATAATGTTAAGTAGCGGAAGAAACATTTGTGAAATTGAAGATACTGTTAATTAAATTAAATTTATATTATGGGGACTTAAATTTGTTATCAGCAATTTGTGAAAAAATCAAACCGCGGAATCAAATTTACACACAAGTAAAGTTGGACTCTTCTCAATTTGTATAGTTCTTAGTACGCAAAAGAATTGCCAGTTCAGTAACCGACTGCAAACTGTATACACCATGTGCACCTTTCTCATATCACGCACAGGCTTATGTCTATAACAATAAGATTTCGCTACGCAACTTCTAAACAAAAGTAGCAGTCAAAGAAACTTAACAACTCCATCCTTCTAGATTCTCAGGTTAAAGAAAGGGTATATTATTCCACTGGAACATGTCACCAGTCGTACACAGTGTTTGCTGAAGCAACAAGGAATGCCTGTTAGGATCATCTCGAAATATAAAAGATCATTAGGAAATAAATATTCAATCATGGAGAGCTCATGATATAGAAGATACTCGCAAAATACTGATACAAACAAGCCAATTAACAATGACAATGAATGTGGACCAGGGGAACGAAGAACGCATGAAAGCTATTTGTCAAGAGCTCAAATAGCTGAATCGTATGTCAAAATAGTATAATCATTCTACGTTAGCATTGCATTAGAAGTCGACAATGTTGCGAAGAGGGCAAATTAATAGCAACTTGCAATGCTCTGAACAAATAGAAAAGACGTAAAACCAAGACTCTTTGCGTAGTAGCGGCCCAAATCTCCTCAATAACTCGTTGAAATACTTACTGGAAAACCTTAGCTTTCTTCTAGAAGTTGATGTTGACCCTATATAGTTGACATCGGTGTAAACAAAGTATTTATCATTTTTGCAATAGTGACGATCACTTCACCAAAGAAGAAATAAAAAAAGTTAGCAAAAAGGGATGAAATGGGGCATGTATCTGATATCTCCGCAGAAATATTAAAGCTTGAACAACATTCACTAATCTGAGACACCTCTACCTAAATAGCAAACAACAGGAATTGTCCACGTATTCAAGATAGAACACGTAAACCAAGCTGGGAATTATAGTGAAATTGATCTTAATTCTTTAGGAGCATAACTCTTCAACCGCATCCGTCAACATCTCGACCCTCTCCTTCAGTCGAATAGTTTACGACAAAGAAGGGGCACAACTCAGTATGATTTAGCTCTTAAAATAATAATTGGGGGATATTTATACTGTGTAACAAAATCATCGATGTCTAATCACTTTTATAGACTTATCA
>JAUZND010004884.1:0-11478 GCA_034780555.1 Coelogynopora nodosa
ATCCTGGTCTTTCATCGGGGCAAGATTCGTGAAGCTGGAACCCACGATCAACTCATCGCTAATAAGGCCATCTATTATAAGCTTGTTAGTCGACAGACATAACTCTCTCTCTCCCCCTCTCTCTCTCACACTCTCTTTCCCATACTATCCACTCTCTCTCTCTCTCCCATACTATCCACACTCTCTCTCTATCACTCTCTCTCCCATACTATTCTCTCTCTCTCTCTCTCACTCTCTCTCTCTTACTATCCACTCTCTCTCTCTCACTCACTCTCTCTCTCTATCTTTCTCCTCGTTATCTCTCTCACTCTCTCTCACTCACTCTCTCTCCTATACTATCCACACTCTCTCTCTCTCCCGCTCTCACTCTCTTTCTCTGAACTTGATACATTATTATTTTTCCAATTCATTGTTTCATTTAGATAACATTCATAATAACATGTCTCTTACATTGCTATGTAAATTTTATTTATTTATCATTTGCTTTAGTTTATTTGTTATGCGGAGAATTAAATAAGTAGTATTATTCTGAGCCTTTTTAAGATGTTTTTTGTGATTTTTTATATTGAATTTTATCTACAGATTGTATGTATGCATATATATTTAGAATATTCGATGGGTACTCTATAATATTATACTAACTACCTATTACGTAACCGCTGCTGATTTAATTTATCTTCTAATTCTAAATCGACATCTGTTTTCATTTACATTATTATAATCGATGACTTCTCGCTCCATATTATGTTTATTTTAGTACACTAACATTCTTCTTTTTTCGTAGATATCTAACTTTTTGAATGGGTTTATATACTTCTTTAATTGCTCTTTTGACTTTTTTAGTTTTATACTTTATATCTGTTTTCCATGGATTGTTATTCTAACACTTAATACCACCTGTTTTCAGTGACAATATTTACAGTTAAATTTAATAAATATTTAATTTAGAAAAGCTGTCTTTATCGATTGCACTATTAATAAATTAAAACATATTAAGCGTTTTTATTGATTATTTAATCTATTTATCGAAAACATTCATTAATCCAAGCCAATCTATAATTCCATTTAAAAAGTTCATTCATTTAGATGACTCTTCCTATCTGTGGCGCAATTGTCCATAACTATTGTACAATAAAAATAGTAACAAGTAACAATGAGACCTTCAGACTTTTGCAATTTTATTGACAAGTTCTTACCTATGGATTCATCTATGAAAATGAAGGCGACAGAACCGAAATATAATTCGAGAATTATAATGGATAATTATTTAAGAAACCGCGATATTTCAAAAACATATAGAAAATATCAAAAGTTGAAAAAAGATTTTGAAAACGATGAGAAGATAACACCTTGTTTTCATCAATATACTGATAAGAAATTCATAACAGAAAAGAGGAAAATTGATAAAAATATGACATCCGCTAAAGCTATACTTAGTACAAAAGACATTAATAAAATTAAAATTTCAAACACGAATCAGTTCCCTTATATCTGCGATAGTGAATTTAAGAGGAATATATGTTTGACATTAAAAGATCCCCACAATCTATTCAGAAATCATATCAATATGAAATCTACACATGAAAATAACAATGAAAATTATATAAAAAATGCTGAATCGTACGTCACAGGGGATTTCTTGCCTGTTAAAGACAGAATATTGTCAACATACTATAACATGGCGAATAACCACCTGCATGAGTCTGAGAAACTGGTTGTAGTAAACAACTTAACGTTTTATCAAAATCAAGTTGGCTTATTCTACAGGGAGAGTCATGAAAAGATGTTGCTAATATATGATTGTCTGGAGAGAAAATTGGACATCTTACTGAAGCGGTTAAATAACATGCCACATCAAAAGCAATTGACTGAATCGCAAGAATTCATTATCATGATAAAGATACTCATGGGTCGAACAAAACTGGGACTATTTGATTCACAGTGGCTCAATGAACTGTTCATTTACATTAAGAAATTTGAAGATATCGTTAAAAATTATCACACTGAGTCACGCCGTGTTTCTGCTGAGAATAAAAGTTTGAGGAATAAAATAGAAATGGTCCGTGACATTGTTTCCAACAAAGATGGGGAAATCGCGGCGTTACGGGAAGAAAAGAAGCATCAGATTTTTAAAATAGAAATGCGAATATTTGATTTCCAATTGAATATAGAACATCATTTATCACTAGACTATTCTGACTTACTCATTTGTTTGCCTGATTTGTTTGGTATAGAAAATGACTTTGAAGAGTTGAATAGCTTTAATGAAACATATTTAACTTTTGTTAATTATATGAAAAATGGCCAAGTAAATGAAGCCGTTTATTTAGTCAGCAGCTTATTTCCCTTGGGAAAATATGAGGTAAAATATTTTAAAATATGGAAGGCGAAGGCGTTTATGCTTTCGGTATTGGCAAATAATTGTTTTACAAACGATGAAACTTTACCGGTAGCGCTCAATTTAGCAGAAAAATCACTCGAAATTAGAAAACTAATAGTTGGCGATACACATACATCTGTTTTGGCTGGATTAAATATGATCGGTATGATTTTATGGAAAATGAACGAATACGGGACAAGCGCACTATATTTCTATAGAGGAATTAAAATTATGGAAACTATAAATAAAAAGAAATTTCATAAAAGAGACATTCCAAGTCAATATATTCGACTTGGAATTTCGCTATTGAAAGGCGGCTATATGGAGGATGGCATTAAAACATTGGAAGAAGCATCAATCTTTTTTCAGAATTTACTTCCTACAGAAGAAGAGGCATGGTATAATTCTATGGTACAACTTGCAAGAGCCTGTAATATTGAGAAAGCTACTGAAGATGCCTTCAGTATCTGTTGTGAAGTTTTGGAATATTTTCACGAGTCAAAATATGGCCCTATAAATGAAGGCAATCAACCAATTTATGAAATTGCCTTAATGGCCGTGTCAAATAAATGGGAAGTTCCTACAACTACCCACATACCTCAATCTATTAAAAATATTACTCGAGAATTGGCTATTGTTTTTAATAGTTACTTTCATTTCGAAGCTACCAGATATCTTGATGCTTGGTTAGAGAGAAGCTCTAAAGTGGAGGTTTTCACAGATGACGACAAGGCTCACTTTAAAGCAATTATGTCCGGCACAACGATTTCAAATACAGATTCATGTCTAAATATAACAGATACCTTCAGTGAATTTAAAATCAATAAAAATAATCATTTCACTAAAAAACGGTTTATACCGACTAATAATATTATAAAGTTAGCCTCGACATTACCAGAACCTAAGAGGATATTAGTGATAAAAAATTGTATAACCAGAAGTAAATCCAATTTGACAACTATGAATTCTAAAGAAATCTTTAAGATAACGAGCGCTCGGATGTCAAAACTATTTAATAATTAGTCGAATTAGTAAAATTGATGAAGGCGAACATATTAGGTCTGAACATCAAGACGGTGGTCCGTTGATTTTAATTTTAAAAACTATAAAAATTATTTACGTTTATTTTAATTAAATATTTGACATTGTTCCACGTTTTTCTTATTCCTCTATAAGCACAACGCAATTATACCTCCATATTTCGCAATCCTTTGCTAATCTGGATACTGTTACAGACCCCATACTGCCCTGTATAATACATTCCTTTGAAATAACCTATATCCATGACTTTATTATGAATGTTATCCACGACTGTTAGAGGCGTTTCTCGTTTCCTTTGCCCTTTTTAATAATTCCTGCAGGCAGCATCTGATCAGAATATCGCAACCTTCACAGTATTCGATATTCCGTTATGTTTGTTAATGGCTGTTTGTGTCATATTATGTTTGTATAATTCTGCTTGCAAGCACCTATATACTTGTTTTCTTTTCATTACAAGAAATTCGCAATATTAATCTATATATACATATTTTGAGAACATTGACTCTTTGATGATCATATACTATAATTTATTGCCATTGCAAAAATTGGATGCTATTGCAAAGACAGCATTTAACTTTAAAAAAAGGAACTAAATAAATTGTTGCGTCACATTTGTAAGGGACACATTTGCACACATTTCTTTATTTACATTTGAATTGAAATAGAGACAAATAAATTATACAAAACATTCACAGATGAAAAAATAAATCAACTGGTAGCTCTATAAATTTGGAATTAAATATAGATTATTGTTAAACATTTATTATATTTAAATAGCCTATTTTTAAGACAATTACGTGAACCCCGCATGGAAATATGACAATGAAGGTAGTGCCTACTTAATAATACCTACTTTTACACAAATTGTTATCAGTGGCAAATAATCAAAACGATGCATTAATTGTTGATTAATTCATTACATTTGTGCTGATTTCAAATTAGATCAATGAAACAACAATATCTATTGTTCAGATTTGATTAAATAAATATTATGCTACAACAATAATCATTTACTAAATGAATTGTAGACATCTACCAACCACAATTTTCCTAAATATGTTATATTGAGAACATAAGGATAAGGAGAGTATATTTATCTTTTTATGAGAAGAATGTCTTCCAGATCATTTACAAAAGAGGAAGAAATAATATAAAAACAGGAATGAAAAAATTGCAAAAGGTAAACAGCTAATTTAGGTACAGAAAATGAAATGTAACAAAGGATAATTACCAGACCAGAGTTCGACGCATTCAGTTTCGCTTTTTATGTTGCGGGCGTTTTGGAAGAAAGGTACGCGTTTACTATATTTGCCGTTTAGTGGACGAGAAGCTATGTAGAGAAACGTTCCAGGTCCTGCCGCCGAGTTGCACCTGGATTCGATGAAAGCATCAGAATTGTTTCTAAAAGGTTTTACTATGGCCTTCTTGATAAGTTTGATGGAAAGAGATCTGGGGGCTAGATTCTTTGCCCGTTTGAAAGCTAGTAAAACGGTTTCAGCTTCACTTAATAAGCCACCTAAAATCTTGATAGGCGGAGACCTAGCATGTTTTGCTGTAGACTACTCTGGCACCAAAGTTTAATATTTTTTAATTGCTTTTTGATTTCCTTTTGAAGCGTTGATTCATACGGATGAGGCGTATTTAAGTTTTGAGAAGATGAGTGATTCTATGAATAGTTTTCTTGCTACAGTTGTGAGTCTTTTGCTGTTTCTTGAGATTCTACATTTAAAAGGCCTCTCTAGGTGGATGTTATGTAGTTAGAATTTGCTTTGAAATTCATGTTTTCAACCAGGAAGTTACCTAGGTATTTTGACTAAATGGTTTTCTAAAAAAACAGAGTTACGAAGAGCTGTTTGGGCATCGTTTTCAGAGTCTGTCTTGATGTGGATGTTGATGTTCAGGCGGGATTGCCGTCAGAGGAGCCGAAACCCCTGCAGATACGAGGCCTCCCCACCCCAAACACTCGCAGCCGCAGGCCAAGTTGCGCCTGACACTCCTGGATCAATGCTCCAGAGTCTCCTCCTCCTTACAATGAAGACACGTAGGAGGCACCCCCGCGTCCGTGCGGGCTCGGTACACCGCCAACACACGGCAATGCCCACTCCGGAGCTGCGCAATAATCGTCTCAGTGCGCCGCGGTAAGCCCGCCGGTCGTGGCGTGACGGTGAACAAGAGGCGAGTACGCTTATGGGCCGACCTAGGGTCAACGACTTGATGTGGAAGAAGGTGTCGTTAGTCGGTATGTTTGTCAGAATTTTGTAATTTAATTCGTTAACTTTATGTTTGAGGAAAATCATCTGGGTTTATAGGATTAGAGTGCTTAGGAACTAATATATGTCTCATAAGTTTCCATAGTTTACTTGAATTTTGCTCAGCTTCGACTAGTTGCGTTCTGAAATATGTTTATTTCGCTTTTCGGAAGAGTAATTGGGCAAAGGCTTTTATATGTTTGTAATCATTACAGTCTTCAGGATTTCCTGTCTCTATGGCACGTATTTTTCTTCTTTTCTTGTCTGATTGCCAGTTATTTATTTCCTTGTTTATCTATGGGATTGGATTGTGTTTGGTAATTGTGGTTTTATACGGAGCGAGTTTGTTGATAGCTGCAGACAAAGTCTTTGTATATTAAAAAATTGTATGTTTCAGATTCTTTTTGCAGATGGATTCTTTAAAGGGTGACGAATCTGCCTTAAGTAAGGTTGAGGAGAGGTCTTCAGGTTAATAGCTTTTGAGGGATATAAATCTGATTCTGTTTTGTTTATGCTGTTTGATAGTTAAATTACAGTTAACTTTGATTATGTTATGGTCGGAGAGGCCTGTTACTATGCTACATACAGCAGTCTTAAAGGAAATTCACATAATGAGAGTTTGTGAGGAATAAGTCGATTGTTGATCTAGATTTGGCTGTGATTCTGGTCGGTTCCATAATATTTAGTTTGAGGCCTCAGTGAAGAGGAATTTCATGTTATGGCTATTTAGATATTCGGCAGATTTTTCTAGCGAGGATATAGTCTGCAATGGAGCAAGCAAGGGGTCTGTAACAACTAGAAATATTGAGTGTTTTATTAAATTTGAGCCGGATACTTACACATAGTTGTTCAAGGATAATTCGAGTTGTTGTTATTGTTAGCTCGTCGATTAGGGAAGGTTTAAGATGATTTATTGCATACATTGCGGTGCCTCCATGGTTGGAGGATGTTCGATCATTTCTAAGTAGGATGTATCCAGGAATAGTTAAGTCATTGTCGGAGTGATGTGCTGTTAACCAAGTTTCGCTGAGGCACAGGACGTGAATTTTGTTGCATTGAGAAAGTGTTACATAGAGGAAGATAGACCCAAACATTCGTCTTACCAACATAGATAAATCGTGCCATATTATTTAATCAGAACCTAACACTGACTGCCTGAACTATGAATTATAGTCAACAAACGCCCTATTTTGATATATTGATCTAATATTGATCTAATTTCATCTAACATGATCACACTAACAAAAGCCTTTCAAAATTAAAAAATAACTTAAATCATAATATAATTTATTAAACAACACAACATAAAACATTTTTTTATAAGAAAACATAAATTCTTAATAAAAATGTACACATGACTGACACATTCTATTTTTGTATTCAAATTTAGTGGATACATTAATCTATACACTTGATTTTTTGAATAACTTGGCAAAACGAATGCTCATCAGTTTCGAGATTTCTTTCGAACTAACTTCAGAACTCTTGCGTTTGTTATTATTATGTAAATTTTTAAATTCTAGTATTCTGTATTGGTCATCTTTAATACCGATCACCTCCTTGAATTTCGTAGATTGATGGAACGGTTTTTTAGAGAAGTTGTTACTTTTCAAGTCATTAAAGTTAATGCCTCTTTCGATAGAATAAGCAGGTGCTGCAGCAGGAATCCAGACGCTGGCTTTAGGTTTTGGCTTGGGTGCTTTTGGAATCCAGGTACTTGTTCTAGACATGACTGGCCCAGACATAATTGACTTATAACGAGCCCTTTCTTTATCTGTATTTTGAGGAACTTTATTGCACTCTTCTAACCAGTCATCCAAATATTTGGTTGCATAGAACAAAAAGTAACTATCAAAAACCATCGCTAGTTCTCTCAGAATGCTTTTGATAGAATGTGGTAGAATAATTGCTTCTGGAAGTGCAGCACTTTTCTCGTTATTTAACGCAACCTCATAAATTGGTTGATTTGTTATGCTAATTTCTCCCAATTTTGACTCGTGAAAATATTGCAACGCTTCGCAGCAAATAAATAAAGCATCTTCATAAGCTTCGGCCTCATTGGAAGCTCTCGCTAAACGCACCATGGCATTGAGCCAACTCTCCTCTTCGAAAGGTAATAAAATTTCAAAAAGCATTGTTGCTAATTCTATCGTTTTAATACCATCTTCTATATGCTTAGCTTTAATAAGGGACATTCCGACACGAAGATATTGATTTGCAACTTCCGTATAAAGAGATTGTTTTCTCTGAATAGACTCCATAATTTGCACTCCTCGATAAAAATAACGTGTGCCTGATAAAAAATCATTTTTTCTCCAAAAAACCATTGCCAACATATTTAAACCAGCTACAACGAACTTATGATCTTCATGAAACATATTTTCTCTAATTTCGAGAGACCGTGTTGCTAAATCAAGAGCAACATCAACAGTTTCTTCGTTTTTGCAACACTCTCGTGCTAAAGTAGCAAACATCAGTGCTTCGGCTTTCCACTGTTCTTGAGTTTTGTTAACAGATTTATCTGGAATTACATTTTTGTAAACTAAATCAATAGCGAAGCTTGTTTTATAATTTAAAATGTGTTCATCAAAAATGTTGTATGTTTTTTCAAACTCTCTGAGATCCTCAAAATCCTCTGGAACACCATATAATTCATCAAGAAAAATTAGACAACTTGTGTAATCAATTTCCACGCCCATTCCAGCGCTGGCTTGGACTTCTATTTTGGCCATATCAAGCATAAAAATCCAGAATTTTATATCATCTTGTAAAACCGTTAGATTTGCATCTTTTTTAAACACGGTATTTCTTATCGTTTCAAGTGATTGTCTTAAACTTGAATTTTTGGCCATAATTCTGCGTGATTCAGCACGATATTTGCTAATTGCCATTTCAAAATATTTCAAATAATAAAACAGTTCACTAATTAATTGAGAATTATATATTCCAAGCTGTGATCTCCCCATTAATACTTTTAAAGAAATAATCATATCTTGTTTTCTGTTAATTTGTGTTATATCGATGTCACTCAAGCCATTTACATATTTATCCATCTCATTTTTTACATCACCATTCAATATTAAAAGCGAATCTCTAATTTCTTTGCAAAGCAATCCAATTTGATTAGAATCTAAACTTATATCACTTTGCATTAAAATAGTACTTTTTCTATCATCTTGATTATTTTTAGACTGACGACTTTTATCACGAGGTGGTCTTTTTGATTCGAGTGTGTTACCTTGATCTCTTTCATTCTGGTGAATTTTACTTTTCGATTTTTTTTTCTCTACATCACGGTCTTTTCTAGACTCACGATTTTTTTCGTGATTTATTTTAGACTCTCCATTATTTTCATTATGTATTTTTATTTGTCCATCCTTAGTGTGGCAACTTTTTAATTCTCGATCTTCTTCGTAGTCGTTTCTTAATACACGACTTTCACTGTAATTTATTTCGAATGGGGTGCCTTTCTCATAGTATTTTTTAGCTTCTTTATCTTGTTTTTTATATTTTTCGGATTCTTTCCACTTTCTAGATTCTCCGTTCTTACCACCATATTTATCATCCATATTTATCCAAATGATTAAACTATTATTGACTTTATACATTTTAATAGACTTTATTATTGATTTAAAACGTGTTATATTCATTTACAGTTTATATTCACCATATTATTTAAAAGTTTACTTTCACACCCATCTATATAATATTATATCATAAGACTTGAATACATTCTGTTTTAGTAACTTTTTTATTATCCAAAACAATATCAACGTTATTTAAATATGAGTGCTTGCTTTAAGTCAATATTGTTATATTTATTTTATATTGTTCAAGGAATTGATATTTAATTTTATTTACCGATTTAATGTTTAAAACTTAACATATCATTTTAACTGATGAATCAAAATATTTTCTTACAATGATTTATTGATTAACTAATCAACTATCTAATACTGATCAATATATCAATATATAATACTGAACTATATTTTACTTTACTTTTTTTAATGATATTTAAAAGCATCATTCGATTTTCTGTCTTTGGCCATCGATTAAGTATACTTTAATTCAATCAAAAGTCATTCGTTATATTATATAACTTATATAACGATTATTTAAAGATATCAAGATAAGTCATAAATATTTACCTGGTAGTTTAAATAGATAGACTATAAAGTACGAAAAATGTATAAATAAATAAGTATTTCTTACTCTATGAGATAGATCATCTGAATTTCTGATCACGCATTCAATTTTTAGGATGTTAGCATAGACATCGCGGATGTGTGTATAGACTTCATGGTGTGTGTATCTACCTCACAGATTTCAATATAATATAAAATCTGTAAAAGTCTATGATCTACCTATACACTCGACAGCTAGAATGGATGCGTAAGCTACTAAACAAATATTACTCTACATTGAATTTACTGAATTGAATGGAATATAATTGAATTGAATTCACCAATCAGTTAAAAACTGCCTCTATTGATTTTTCACCTATTCCTATTCGACTATTTAACTTAATGCAATTCAGTGTGAAAGTTAGTACGAGTGCAGATTAATGCAACAATGGTTGGCAAACGAAATCCAGACACCACGCATGCTACCATTTCTACCCTCCACGTAGAAGGCTACTTCTCGCGGGAAATAGCGTCCAGAATCAAGATCTCTCAATCCGTGGTCATCCGATCTCTGCAGAACTTTCGCACCTCCGGGCAGTTCGGTTACAAGAAGGCAGTTGGACATCGTCGTGGTTCGATGTAGGGGGTGGTCTCCTCAATCGTCCGACAGAGCAAACTGAACCCCAGTAAGACCTCACTGGCCATCACCCTGGATTTACCACCAGTATCCAGGTTGAACGCTGGGACAGGCAGGAGGTGACTGGTGGAACATGGCCTGAAGTCCTACTAACCAGTCCGGAAACCCAAGCTCATTTGTTCAAATACACCAATTTTAAATGTATGACCTGTAATATATTGGACATATTGTTGTTGAAATTTGTACGTAAACAAAAAATGAAAAACATTTGTTTTTAAACAGAGACAGTATATACTAATAGCGATCTTTATGAATACTTTCAGATGGAATGTTTGATCTATTAAAACACATGTAATAGCATTAGTAAACAGGGACGTACTGGGAAGTAGAAGTGACAAGTGTTAAGGTACAGTATCACATCTATATACATTATTGTGCCGGTACTCGAAGAGATTTGTCCCAACCACTGGACTGTAATAATGATTGGGATATAAAAAAGCACACATGGAAGCCACGCAAGTAAAATAGCCCACTTATAGTGATATTATAGTACATTGCCAAGAGAGCAGCTGCAGAGCCTATAGGAGAATGAACAAACTGGCAAACCACTCATATGAATCCAGGAGAGCGAACCGTACATACGTGAACCTACGAACGAGATATGTGATTCGACAGACGGATCCAGGATGGCGAGCCAGCGACGTGGCCGGGTGCACTGAATGGAAAAGATAGTTAAGGAGGAGCAGTACAGACCAAAAACACACAACTCCAACAACTCTGAAGAAGTGATCAGAACTAGACACCACTTCCACAACAAGTCTCAATCTTTGGCAACACGAACAAGTCTCAGTCTTCAGCAAAGCGAACAAGTCTCCATCTTCAGCAATGCGAACAAGTCTCAGTCTTCAGCAACGCGAACAAGTCCCAGTCTTCAGCAATGCGAACAAGTCTCCATCTTCAGCAATGCGAACAAGTCTCAGTCTTCAGCAGAAAGCGAACAAGTCTCAGTCTTCAGCAACGTGAACAAGTCTCAGTCTTCAGCAA
>JAUZND010004885.1:0-11475 GCA_034780555.1 Coelogynopora nodosa
CTAACAATTCAGTGAATGTCTGTGTCTCCTCAATAACAGTCAAACACAAAGTTTGTTCATTTAACAGAGCCTTGAAATTCTCACTGGTGACCTCACAGCTACTCCATTCAAGTCCAGATATGTTTACAGAGAAAGCCCTTGACACTGGAAAAAACAAAAAAACAAATAAGACATGAATTGAAGGTAAATTTATTCATTGCTATATAGATGATCATATCACTTTTGAAATCTAGCCTGTCAATCTATTTTAATATACAAATGCTTGATCAATGTTATTGATGTCTCTGGTAAAATGTTTTGTATACTTTTAGAGCAAAAAAGGTAATTTATTCATTTCTATTTACCTACTGAACTGGCTAAATAAAAATGCAAGTAGAAATTCCATATCGCTTTTGAAAGCTAGCATGTCAATCAGATAAGAGTTCTGACCTTAATGGGCAATATTATTTTTACAATCAATATATATGAGCTATTTAAATATATAAATGCAAGTAGAAATATTTTAATATCATTGTATTTTTGTTTTCTTGATGAATTACTATTTACCAGTCATTTATAACTTACAAGTACGTTTTGACTGTAAACCAATTAATATTTAGTCACGACACATATCGTTATAGTCAAAAAAAGTTAATTTAGTTATTAATTTAAATGTTTATAATTCGTATTAATACATATTTAAAATTATTTTTGCTTATATTTGACCTAATACCTTTCCAATGACTAATTAAATTCAATATAAAACACATATAGCCAACAAAAAACATTAATTCAGGCATCTTACTGTACATCGAAATGTACATACTGAAATCAGTTACACAATAATTAGTTACCTGAGTGTACAAATTCTGTATAATCGTCATTCTTTGAAATGACAATCTTTGAGATATTTCCCTTGATGCACTTAATAGCCTTCATAATTAATAATTGGTATTTAAAAGGTATATGTTAATTTATTTTTGTTCGATTATTTATTATTAGTATGTTTTTTAATTGTCAACACAACAGCTGATCGAATTTGTATTTTCCTTAGCGTCTCTTAGCATAATAATATATGTTATCAGTAAACTAAAACAAAAGAACCTCTATATAATATATAACACATATTAATTAATAGTAATTAATATTAATTTCAGTAAATTTATTTTTACGCCGATCGCTAAAAATACTTTTCTTGAAATAAACAGTAGTCCTTGATTCCATTTTGAAGCTTTTGCTATGTAATTGAAGTGAAACATTATGCATACGAAAAGCAGCTTTAGCTTTCACTTCGAAGCGAAAGCTTCTAACCTTTGACTTCGAAGTGGAAGCGAAAGCTTCGAAGCTAAAGCAACTTCTTTTATGCATACACCTCAATGCATAATAAATTTTAAAAAAATTGTAAATAATTTTACGGATTTTATTAATAGTTTCTTTATCAATATTTTATTGTCATCCACACAAATATAATACGAATATGTACTTTTGTGGTTGGGTAGGTAATAAATATGTTCTTTAATACATACAATTTATACAATAATTGTAAAATAAATATACGTTCATATATAAATACTTGTTACTTATTTATAAAAACATATGTTTTTTTGTAAATAATAATTACGGAACTTATTCGTTTTTTTATCAGTATTTTATTATCATCCACCAAAATATAATACCTAATATGTATTTTGGTGGATGAGTAAGTGTATATTTAAATTCTCAAAATTGAAGGATTAGTTTTAGAAATGTTGTTACCCCTTTAAAATATTAGAAAAATGTTATAAATCCGAAATTGAGTTAGGTTTTGGAAAATATGCACTAGCTGACCAGGTACACAACGCTACGAACCCCATAGTCTTCCCATATAGCACACGCTAACATTATTTTGTATATATATATAGGCCGTCAAAATATAGACCTAGCTCCTGACGATTAGTATTTTCCCAGTATATGTACAATATGTATACATATAATACGATGTAATCGATGGCCCTAGCACTTTGGGAATATTGTATGCAATATAATCCTTTTTAATTTATTGAGCCGTTTGAACGACTGGTAATTATATGCATGAACAGTCTTTTAAACGCAAATAACCTCTATGTCACATAGCTCCGTCATTTATCGTTGGATATATAGTGCTGGAATGACGTGAAAAAATGATACGATAATGAGCGAATTAGGATGACGAGAATAATATAAGTACTCGATGACACGATATCTCGTCATTTACATTTATATTGATAGTGCAGGAATGACGGGAGATAAATCTTGTGTACATGACGGCACAATGACGCGAGAATGGGCCATTTAATAATATATTACAGGAAGAATGCTAAGATGACGGGAATTATAGCATTAGATGACGCGATATCCCGTCATTTTTGTATATATATATATATATATATATAAATCTAACATAATATACTAGGTGGTAAACTATTATATTAAATTGAATGTTGTTTAGTATTGAGTAATTATATTATTAGTTATGTTTCATGGAGATGTTCTCGATGTTCTAAATTTAGTTGTTATTAAAGTATATATTGTATGTTATAATAAACGTAATTTATTGAAATGAATATATAATAATGTATATATATATGTATATATATATATACATATGTATTGATCTGAAGCTCACACTCTAGAATGGCAAATTATGTTCTCTTAAACAATTAAATATTACAGTAAAAAAAAATTAAATTTAAGAAAAAAAGCAGAATCATAATATTGCACAACATTATAATATTTTGTTCGGCTTTACGTGTGACGGTTCCCTTTTAAAATATATAAGTTTTTGACATTTTCAATATTTATAGATAGCCCGTGAAGATAAAAAAATAATGAACTAAACATATTGAATTGTTTATAATGTTATATATACATTGTTTTGTTTTTATGTTAAACGAATAAACATAAATATATTTTAAGAATTCGATATTTAAGCGAAAATGTGTTCTATTGATAATTTGAATTGCCCGGTTTAAAATCAATGTTAACTTTAACATACTAAATGTTTAATATTAGTCAATTATTAAAGTTTTCGATTCATTATTTTTTAAATATATGACATTAAACATTTTTTAAATTAAATTATATAATAGTAAATATAACATACAAATAAAACTTTAATTATACATTATAATTATGTTTATTTAAATTTATTTATTCATTATTATTTATTTATTGTACATATGCATATATTTTTAATGTTCTATTTATGTTTAAGAGTAATGTAATTTGGTAAAATAAATGTTTTTCATTAAAATTTTTATAACAAATAATTTATTAAATATAACATTTATTTTAATAAAATTGGTAACTATTAAAAAAATAATAACACTAATATAACTAATAATCTTAATAAATGTAATCATTTAAAATAAAGGTGAGTAGGGAGAGGTGAAGGTTATTCAGAGCTATTTTATAAAAAATAGGATAATTTAATTAGTTAGTTATAATGTTGTATAATTTGTTAATAATGAGAAAAAATTGATAATACATATTTTTTCTATGTATTATTAAAAAACTGTATTTTCCTTACAAATTATCTTTGGAAAAGTTCTAATTTTTCGTACGACTTAATGATTTTTATCTGCTGTAATTTGTTTATGAAAATTATAATTTTTTCATTTATAATTAAATGCCTTTTCAAATCAACAGGTAATATTAATAAATTTCCTTCTAGGAAGCATTATGTTAGATTTAGTCATTTTTACATAAAATAACTAGACCGCTACTTATGGTATACTAAACTATATTTATTATTGAATAATAACAGAATTGAACTTGTTTACAAAAAAAATTAACAAATCCTTTTACCGTTACATTTCAATATATTTGCAGTAGTTTTGTATTATCGCTACTTGCATTCCAAACTCACGTATCTGGGAAACGGGAATTTGACCTAACCTAAATTCGGTCTTGCTTTAAATATATGTTTTGCATTTTTTGTAAAACAGTTTAAAAAGTAATAGTTATAATATTATTAAAAATGATGACACATCTAGCTTACCACAGGCATAATACAAATATAAAACGTATTTAACACATGAGTTAATTATAAGTGTCTTTTGACTGACAGTGGCAAGTTCACTCTGACATGTAATTTTATAGAATGATTATTAAAACGCTGAATTGTTACTCTGTTAGTGACTTCGTTGCTTAAGCGCCCTAACTATATATATATATATATATATATATATGTACATGTTGTCACAGATGTAAGAGTGGGCAGTAACGCCATTTGCTGTATCAGGTATGATTATGTTATCCACAATTAAAGCGAAACAGTATATTTTCTAATCTTTTAATGAATACTCATTTTTTGCGTGATTTCCATATCCCTTGAATAAACTTGTTTCCGAAAGCGAAGATTTTATTTATGTATTTATACAATTGATGTTAAAGCACCATTATCCCGAGCCTTACGTAAGGCGCAGGATGGTGTGAAATAGTGTCTGTCCATTGTTTTATTGGATACCTAGTTGTATGATGTTAATAAATTAATAGATAGTGTATGACACACATTTATAAGAAATAGTTAGTTTCATATAAAATATGTTGTGCATTTAAAGTACACACATAGCCGGAAAGATCGACATGTATGTACAGTAAATACATTAGACACACATTTGTCGTGTTATCTGAAATGTAGTAAACAATTACATTTTTGTAACTACATTTTGGTATAATATTTTGATAAATATATTGCTCCAAATACAAGATATTATGTGTAAGGCGCGGTATAATCCAAAAAGATGTCTTCGAAAAGCTTTACAGTGGGAAATAGAAATTAATGTTGCATTAGTTATTCGTAAAACAATAATGCTAAACAACATGCTGACGTAAACAGAAAAAGTTTTTTTAATTTATTGCGCTATTATAGAAGAGTGTGTACAATATGTTAGAACCACATTTAACATCAAACCGGTTATAAAATGTGGCTTTTAAAACATTATTAAAGGTGTTTCATTTTGTAATATCTGAAATAATTTTAATAATGTACGAAACATATCCATGAAACGATGTGCACAAAAATATAAGTATATTAATGAAATACCTAAACACACGTAATGAAATTGTAAAAAAAAGTTGACACTATTTTTTCAAAATTAATTTATAAAAAAAGTATTGTTCCAAACATCACTATTGTCTGTAACTTAGTTTTTTGACACGTCTTATGAATATTGAGGAAAGAATATTCTGTACTTGTGTAAAACATGTTTAGAAATAATAATCGACTCATTTTGTTATCCTGCGCTTTACATATATTTATACGTATAGTATAGTAATAACATAAATTTGCAGGAAATAAAAAAAACAATTATTATTCATTTAAAATTTGGAATGGCTTTTTTTATAAATTTAGTTTGAATATATAATAAAAATTAAGAAATAAAACATCAGTTTTAACTTTTGATTTTATAAAATAATAGCATTATGTGTTTCTGATAAAATCAAAGAATTAGGTACAGACGTATAGTACAGAAAGAAATACAGGGAGAAAATTCAAAAAGGACTAGACTTAACAAAAAGGAGAACATGTGAGAAAGAGTAATTCTAAAAATGTACCATTTTACAATAAAACAGAAACACAGAGTTAAACAGATGTTAAACTTCAACAATGGTATACCTCTTATACGAATATATTAACAATAACTTTGTAATAGGGTTAAAGCCAAAATGTTGCCTGATATACAGGAATATATGTTTTGTGTAAGCCGTGGGATAATTGTTTAGTTTTATCTCAAATACATAAATAGTATATTCAATCAGAATTGTATCAATAAAATGTGTTTAACATGTTTTCTTTGAGATAAAAACAAGTATCCATATTGACAATTTCGTTTTTTTATTTATTGACAATGTCTTGCATTTACAAAAAATTGAAAGTAAGTCTCATTTTATTTTAGAGTGACGATGAGTGGTTTAATTCCTATTAAAAAGCATGCATTTTTGTTAAGTAATATCACTATAACATATATTTGTGTATTATTTACGTATACTTATAAATTGACACATTTTTGAATATATAAATTCATTAATAAATAACATATACGCTAAAGTGTAAGTTCCGGCGCCGTATAACAATAGTGGAGAACTTCACAAGGTCAAAAAATATCAAACAAATTACTAAAATGTCATCTTTCCATTATGTATTCTGTAATTTTTATTAATCATTTATTTATAATTTTCAGCAAATTTTTTCCATTCTTATAGTCAATGTTTTAGCATCATGCTTGATCACGGCGTTTAATAAATGATGGTTCGCCATTGTAGTTGCATTTAATATTCGTTACACGTACATTGATTTTTGGATTAATTGTGAACCCTCACATGCATCTTAATATAAATAATGCATTTATGTAAATGGCGAGAGTGGTTTTATCGGAACATGGTGGAAAGTTCGTTTGATATGAGTCACTAAGAGCATATTGAGCGTAACGGATGTTAATGTATGTTTATGTAACATTGACACCAATAACTGTATTTGCATACACATGTGTAATATATACATAAAGTAATTACTAATTTTCAGATTTCAAAATGCTTGAGCTTTCGTGCAACTACAAAAAGGAAATTATCAAATCCATGAACTCATATAATAATTGGTATTCAAAACATTATAGAGTAAAATTAGAAGATGTATTTGACGATTTAGATTCAACATATATTGCAACAGCTGATAAGAAGATAAATAAAGTTATTATTACCTTGAAATCAAAATTATTTGTCAACATTATATATTACAGAGCTAAGGATCGACTCGATAAACATCAGTTAAATGTAAGTATATATCATACCACTATATTAATATATGACACTTAATCTTGTTTATTTAAATACAACACTTTATGATAATATTTATCTTTAAATTAAACTGTAAAAGTATAAAAATGCAAAAGTATAACATAATATGTACAAGTTATACTTTTATGCAATTTTATAATTTATACAATATCATGATATTATATAACTCTAAACCATTAACTTAATAAATATTAAAGTAACACCTTATTCACTCATTAACTGATGGTGTTATGACGATACTTAACTTTGAAAGTGCACTGTAACATTAAAATGTATGAAGAATTTAAAGAAACAAAATAAACAAAATTCACCAAAATCTCTATTTAATTTAATTCCGATATGATTAAGTAAAGATAACAAAATAGTAACACAGCGTTGTATTTAACAAAAGTCCCAATGATAAGATTTCAAAAGTTCGACGTATATAAATGAAAACTTAGAATGAAAAACAGCAGCATATCACGAGAAGGTAAATAATGAAAAAGGAATCTGACAATGTTATCTGCCTTCTTGCATTTTTACCTAATGAAGCGATAGTACCATCAGCACATGTATTATTGATACACATTATGAAGGTTTCTAGAGATAACGTTGAATTTGTGATGAAATGTGATTTAACATAAGCCAAAAATGTATCGAAATAATTTGTAACTTGATAAATTTTATGTAAACAGTTTAAATATTTCTGTTTCATGGACTGCTTTTTGTTACATGGTTATTTAATAAAATAGTATATTGTTGTAAATTACCTAATTTATGTATCATTATATAATGAAAGCTTTTTCATTTCGTATATTTCATGGATTACGGTAAGTTGTACATCCATATGTACATAAAAATAAAAGTAACGAAAAACTTTGTGCATTGCCTAAATACTAAAGGAAATACATATTATCCTTTTTCAAATATTTAATTATATTGTATATTTACATAATTTAAATTTGATTAATTAAAAATTGGCTTTGAAATTCATGTATACAGACATTACACAAAACAAAATATGTGTAATTATTGTAGTTTCTATTCAAAATTCACAATTCAAAAATTAAAATTGTAATAAGTACAAGTCTAAAGTAAAACAAGAGATGTATATCAAATACGTAAGGATGCATTTACAAAAATTGCAATAATTTTTCAATTTTTGATAAGAAAATTGATACAACACTTATTTTATAAAATAACTAAATTTAGTAAAGTGTAAATATAACTTAGGGAATAAAAGTTCTATACGCTTAGTAATAAAATATGAAGAAAAAAAAACTGAAGGAATAAATTGCTATATTTTGTTAACTATGTCATACCTGAATTATTTTACTTAACGGAAAACGGGCCAATTTACAAATTATATTTATATTCAAATTTACTGTATATAAAATATACTAATATGTTAAATGTATCACAATGCTGCACGTTTGCTTCATTAAACTCTAGATACTAAACAACGGGCAGAAACAATTATATTGCAAATTTGAAAGTTTTGAAACAAATCAACCTTATCGGATGCATTGGTGTATAACTCCCCAACAGGTTGAGATACTCAAATGGGAGATATTCTGGAGAGGAATTCTCGCAATCAGCTCAATTAAATTATATACGTCCGCACATGACCGTAAGCAAATGCTTTAATATCATACTTTAAATTATTTTATTTTCAAAATCTTAATTTAAAGTAATAAGGTAAATACCAGTTTATATTTAATATATATAATAATATTAGTAAATTATTTATATCGACAGAATAAAGCATTTTAAAATGTCCCCTGTAATAATATTATAATTGTCTGATATTCCCATTTTTTCATAATTGAAAAATAATTGATTTGAATTGATTATTTTTTTAATATAATTTTTTAATTTTAGTTTAACTAATTAAGAATAAGTTTATTGTTTTAAATAATGTTTGCTGTTTTAATTATTTAAATATTTTTAACCAATACGGAAATTAGAGGACATTGATTGTTTTGGAAAAACTAGCACATTGACAAGTATCTCATTAAATAAACAATTCCCAACAATGAAGCAATGACATTAAAAAAAAGAACTATTTACACATGTTGACTGCTGTACATTCTTACCGCTTATAATTTCTTTTTACCATTATTTGCATTTTCTGGGCTGTTTAACATGTTGCTTATTTAGATATGTTTAACGAATACCTGACAAGTTATGGTTAAAGGATTCCTTTCTTCGCTTACTCCTTTTTGCGAAGCATTATCCTTTCAAGGTACATAATTCACTAATGTGAAATACCCTTTGGGGTAACATTAATACCCAATTTAGGATAGTAAGAATATAATGATTCGATATGCTGCTTAATGTTCGCAGAAAGAATAGTTCCATAGCAAGAGGAAACAACACTACTATTAAAGATACCTTTAAAAGCGTTAACTACAGTTTATATTTTCACTCTTGCATTCCTCTAAGTTATCACATTTTTAAAAATTCATCACATACATACATATCTACAAATTCTTTCATTTCTGTGTGTTATAGTTTCCACTGTACATATGCAGTATTTAACATAATACGTTAGAAAGAAACATCGCGTATCAAGTCAAGTTCTTCTTCTTTTATTACAATCATTTTAATAATTAGATACAAAAAAATTCATGAAATAATTATGTAAAATAAAGTTTATGTTTTTCTAACTTAAATTAGAAAATAAATATTTATAATAATAAATAAATGCTATTGGAGTAATTATTATTACGTAATTGTCATTGTTATATAACCTACTAATACTAAACTACTACTAATAATGTATTCTTAATAAAGCATTACTACTTATACTAATTAATGCTTTTCTGAACTTATAAACATTTAAACTGTAAATAATTGTTCAACGAATCATGTATTATAACTTAGTATGGTGATATTAAAACCCTAATTATAAAACAATAAAAAGTACACCACTTATTAAATTGAAATATTATCTCAATAATATGAAGAGATTTCTTCTATATGATGTTTAATATAGTTCGCTCTTCTAAATACTGTTGGTTTTGTGAGTATTTTGACTATTTACAATTTTAAATGTGTAAGTACACCATTGTAATTATACAAAATAAACGTTGCATTCTTACTATCCTTTTAACGTATTACACTTGTTTCTTGGGACGTATATTATTTAAATCGAAAAATCACACTATTATTGCTAGAAATCAAAGGTGTCATAGTATTTAGTTAAATATATATATATTAAGCTAAATGACGCCTTTGATCAATATATGGATAAATAAGAATACACTTAATTTAACGTGATGTAATAACGGACGTGAAACGAGCCTTATCATGTTTCAAACATTCATATAGATTGATCTATATAGCACGATTCTATTAATTATATATATATTCATAAATACATGTACATATATATATGTAAATCATTGTAAAGCATTTTACAATAGGTTTAATATTTTAAACTATGTAGGCCCTAATATTAGTTATATTTTATTATAATAATATACATATGCAGAATTATTAAAAAAACATGTTCATATTTTGTAATTTTTTTATTGGAAAAAGTAACATTACATAATAATGCATTCATTGGTGAGAATAGGATATAACAATGTGATTGTTTATAAAGCTCACATAACTATTAACAGTACTTGCGATATGTACATTTGCGATGTACTGTACAGTGTAGTATATATAATTAAAAAACGCCTTTTTTTTTCCCCCACTCAGTAAGAATTTCTGTGATTAAGCCCGTGTTCATCAGCGACGTTGACTCAACATATGAAACACGTTATTTACATTTAAATGATCAAAATATCAAAACGTGTTATTCGTCATCTCTTCCATTAAGCTGGAAGGTTAGTTTTGATCACGAAATATATATTTATTACGCCGTTATACATCATGGAATCCACAAAGTTCCAGCTGGAACTGTATCCAAGGTAAATCATATGTGTTTTATGTCTCAGTACATTTCAGTATATCAATTGTATAACCTTACTTTATAAAAGTAAAACACTGGCATAAATTAACTCATTCAATTACAAGGCATGTAACATTTAACGTGAAATCAGTGTTTCTTTAGTGCTAATTTACGTATTAATTAATGTATCTCATAATGATACTTGTTATTATATTCATAAACTCTTATTATTCAAATTTTGAATAGTAGGTGTGCAATTTGTAAAAGTAAAATACATATATGAACTACCTTACTATGTTCCACACGTTTGACGACACCAATGCATCTTTTTGTTGAATTGAATATAACAAGGAATATCGGATTATATCGGAACTAATTTGGTGAATAATATGTAATTAAGATTTGAGAGATTCTATTTTATAAAATTAATAAAAACGTGTTATACTAACAAACACTAAATAAATTATATTAAAAGAATCGCACTTCGTATGAAACTAGATACTTATAAATTGTACTCACATAATTACAATAATACAATTATAAAATGTGACTGATTCACATTTATATATTGTATAAAATGTTTATATGAAATTATAAATAGTAGCTATACATCTTTCTAGAATGGACAAGACAAACATATATTTGAGTGTAGTATATCAACACGAATGTATTTATTTGAATGAAATGTATCAACAAGCGGTACGATAAATGGTGTATTTATACAGTACTGTTATTTAATATGGAAACACCGAGTAAAAACAACAAAATTGAGAAAACGAGACAACACATCTATTTTA
>JAUZND010004886.1:0-11475 GCA_034780555.1 Coelogynopora nodosa
AGCAGTATGCCAGTGAAAAAAAATTATGGTATAGTTTTACCAACATTCTAGGCTGGAAATTCAGGTTAACCGAAATCATTTATGTGATTGCATTTTTTCAGAGAGATTAAAAGAGTAGTGCGCTGGGGTCGCTAGCGACCCCACGGTAGTTAGAAGGTTAATATTATAATATTAAAATATTTTTTAAAGTGATAAATATTTTTAAAAGTTCTAAATATTTTCAAAAGTTATACATATTTTCAAAAGTTATAAATATTTTTAAAAGTTATAAATATTTTCAAAAGTTATAAATATTTGTAATAAATAAGAATTAATTCTTTTAAAATTTGATATTATCTAAAATTATTATTCAACCATAAGTAACAATGTTTTGATTCAATTGAAATGGATACTGAATAACGTATATTGTATGTTTGGATTGAATACAAAATAACAAACTGAGTGAAAATATTGTTAACAATATTTCATTGGAAAGCATAAAAATACGTATCATTCAGTTTAGACATAAAAATACTTTTTTTCAATAATGAAGAAATATAAAACTATCCAAAAATATCAAATTTTACCCGGAATTGTCGATCTTATTAATACAGCTGTTGCTGTTTCTGTTGTCTGTTGTTTAAATGCAGTTGTAGTTAGACCACTTGTGTTTGGAACCTTTGTGGTGGCGGTTGTTTCCATTGTGGTGGGTTCCATTGTGGTAGATTTCATTGTGGTTGGTTCCAATGTGGTAGATTCCATTGTGGTAGTGGTTGGTTCTATTGTGGTAGTGGTTGGTTCCATTGTGGTAGTGGTTGGATCCATTGTAGTAGTGGTTGGTTCCATTGTGGTAGTGGTTGGTTCCATTGGGGTAGTGGTTGGTTCCAATGTGGTAGTGTTTGGTTCCATTGTGGTAGTGGTTGGTACCATTGTGGTAGTCGTTGATTCCATTGTGGTAGTGGTTGGTTCCATTGTGGTAGTGGTTGGTTCCATTGTGGTAGTGGTTGGTTCCATTGTGGTAGTGGTTTGTTCCATTGTGGTAGTGGTTGGTTCCATTGTGGTAGTGGTTGGTTCCATTGGGGTAGTGGTTGGTTCCAATGTGGTAGTGGTTGGTTCCATTGTAGTAGTGGTTGGTTCCATTGTGGTAGTGGTTGGTTCCATTGTGGTAGTGGTTGGTTCCATTGTCGTGGTCCTTATAATTTCAATTGTGCAATTTTTCGCCGTATTTTGCCATCCTAATATATAATAAAAATACGTCAATATAAATTTTAATTAAATCATAATATGCAAGCCAAAATTTCCTATTTGTTCAAAATCAAACGTAATTTAATTTCAATAAAATTAAATATTTGTGTATATATGGATATAAATGCAAGTGATTATTGTTAACAATATATTTACTACATTAAAAATGCTACTTTTAGTGTAATGCTTTCAACCAGCCTTGAAAACGCATTAAAATTGAAACAAGTCGAAACAATGTAAAATTATCTGTACAGCCATACTCGATCGCAGAGTAATGTTCGTGGTGTCATCACTAGGTGTATATGTATTTGTGTGTAACAAAGCAGTCAGCATGGCTAATAAAATAAGTAAAATATTTTTGCTTTAAGGAATGAGAATTATGTAATGAAAATAAGTAACTATTTACTATCCCTATAGGGTAAATTATATATTGTATATACATTTATATAATTTAATTAGAAATATTATAAATATTATAAATCTTATAATTTTTTTCTTTTTTGTTACATTCCTTGTCAAATTTCATACATTATATGTATCCCGATTTTATTAATTTATTTATTTTAGCCTTTTATCTAACAATAACATCACGTATTTCTGTTTCCTTGTAGCCAACACATTTTACTCAGTCTAGAGTGATAAAACCTAACTATACACTAATTATACATGTGTTATATTGGTCTACACCACAAACAATACGATCCACTGTCTTCTCTGACTCACTGTACAGATAATGTATAGTATATAAACTGTATAAACTGTATAAAACTATATTTGTCTTCCCACTGTTCCTTGCTGCATTCATTGTCTAACATGACTAGGGCGTATACACCGAACATTTATTTTAAATAAATTTATGCAGTGTGCTACGATTTTTTTGTTTTTTAATTTTTTAAATTTTATATTATTGAATCAATGATGCAGAGGGAATCACATCTTTATAATATGAAATCAATTCGCTTTTTGTAATTAAATCTTGTTAATAATTTGCGTGGAATAACTAAGAAAAGTACATAAGTTGCTTATTTCAATATAAATATATCGTATTTAATGAAAAGAATGTCTAACATCAAAATAATTTTTAAAATAAAATATTTGACTTGAGCTTGTTGGAATATATGTAATGCTATACATTATTATTGTTATATAAATAATACGTCAAAGTGGTGTTACCTGGAAGACAGACTTTTTGTCCTTTTTCAGAGCAGCTATAATGTCCCATGGACGTGTCTTGTGGAGAGCAGAAAAGTGAGCATTTATCCCCATAATAGTTTTTATCACAAAATACAATGTATTGAAACTGAACGCTGAAAAAAATTGTTGAATATTGAACTGTTGGACATTGTTTATGATATACGTATCCAAAACGATTTTTTAATCAACTACTAACTAAATTAAAACTTAGAATTATCACTAATATTTTACCAATACCTTGGAAGTCTTGACAAGTTTTGCATTTATTTCTAAGATAATGCATACTGTAATATATTGATTTCAAATCAAAAGGTAATAATAATTATAAACAATGCTTCAACATTTCTCTGTACTACTGTTAAGATAATATTTTTAAATTTGCATGGAACTAATTATAAAATGAAAAAATTACTAATCAATAAATTAATAATTATTGACATATTTAATGTGACCTAATTAAAAATATAACTAAAAATCATTATTTAAACTAATATTTAACGAAAATTTATTGAACTTATAACTCAAATTTTATCCAATTATTCAATAAATCAATATATAAATCGGCTTCGAATTGTACTCTTTAGTACAATCTCATAAATTAAATCATTAGTTATTTAGATTAATCAAATAATATATACTCACTAGTATGGACACACAAATTTTCATGGATTATTTAATTCATTATTCCAACATGCTTGGATTAGACAAAAGTAATTTTAACCTTTGACATGTATGGAAAAAGTATTACTTTCCTATCACGATGTAGAGGGCTTAGTTTAGCAGAAGTCATTTGACAAGGAAGTCTCTATTTATTACCTTTGTTTTTTACATATCATTTGCCGGAGTCATTGTTAAGCTATAAAACAATGTTTTTATCCATGATTCTTTCTGGGTCGTCCATAACAAATGGAATCATTTATGATATTATTATGCTCAATAAAAGATCTATAATTTAGAGAATTAATGCAGATATCGTCACATAACCTCAATTTGAATAAAAATAGCATTTCTGTAGTAGGCCTATCATTATTGTATATAAAATTATAGGGAAAGCCGAGAATCTCGAGAATAATAACAACGTTATCTCGAGAATAATAACAACTTAATAATAAATACTTATATTTTATGTTTGAAATTATTACCAGCTTTACCTATAATTTTTTAATTACTGTTTTTAATATTATAACATATTATGCTTTCAATCCTATAACGTTATAAAATTAATTGGACAATTAACATGGATAAAATGTCCTCCGTTTACATACAATATATGCAACGTTTGTTATGCACATATTTGTAAGAAAATTTAAAATGTAAAAACAATAATCTTAATTTCTTGTTTAAGCTATCGCCATTCAACATTTTAAGAATTAGTATTAATCAATTTGTATTGACTCAATAAAGTATAGCAAAAATGGAGCTCCACCATTATAACTTTATCATCTTTGTATATAGGCCTATATATATATATATATATGAACATATCGAATTTGACACGTCAAGGTTGTTTAACTTATTGTTCATTGATTGATCTATCAAAAGCTAGTTTTTATTAAATAATGTAACTTACTTGGCATTCATTTCTGTATCGATTATTGTTTGGGGGTAATATGTGGCCAAGTTGGCCGACTTGGCTGGTGGCGCTGTTGCTGTGTCAAATGTCTCTGCCATATCGGCAATAAGGCTATCAGCATTGTTGGTCATTTGAAAGATTTTCATCTGTATGCCATTGTAATTCTAAATTATAAACAGTGAGGTTGTATAAAGCATAGTTCGTGTACTGCGGTATTAATATGGAAAATCTTTGAAGCTCTCTATCTGTCTGCTATCAATTAAATTAAAGATACAGTTTAGAAACAAATTACATTTTAAAATAGATAAATATACTCAAAATTTTTCGTTAAAAACATAATTTATTTTTGTAAGTTTAACACATTGTAATTAAAATAGAAAACTGAAAAGTTAAGACAATCGAAATACACAATTTTTGCACTGAGCGAAATAGTCAACATACGATATATATACACGATTACGATATTGTTGCTATTCTAGACTGATATCGTTATGATTTTAAATATTTATACAATGTTCGTTTTGTATTGGATCTAGAGCTGGATCTGGATATTAATGTGACATACCTAGAATATAATATACTTTACACAGAACTTTGTGCATAATTTGAACATTATATTTACAAAACATATATAAATCGTAAAAACAATGCCGAGATAATGTACAATATATACCTATTAACTTTACAGTGCGAGTTTTCTTATTTAACTATGAAAATAGTTTAGTAGGTATATATGATAATAAAGAAGGCTCACTGTATGTTATAATTCATTTAGTTGATTAATTAAATCATTTAGTGATTATTAATTTACATACCAAACGACTTTTATTTCTCTTTTCATTATCATTAGTATGGTCTAACTTCGTAGTATCAAAAAGTTCACCAATACGTTTTAATAAAGCGGAATGTAAAAAGTTAATAAATGGAATTAACAAGAGTTATAAATAAATACATTAGACATGCTACTACATTCTTTGTATGCTAATGTCTTATAAAGTAGATTCCCTTTTCTTCTTATTTCTTCTGATTGTTCCTCTAATAAAAATAGTTCCCTGATAACGTTATCGTATAACAACTATAAATATTTCGGTGACAGATTAGATAAAGCAGCCTAGAAAATCACAAAAATTACATAATGAGGAAAAATTATATACAAAACATACAAAACGATGGGCTTCCAATATATTTAGTCCACAAATTATCTAGGTATTCACTTTATATACAGTTTTCTATATTTTACGATATCCTCTATATATTCACTATTTATAAATTGTGCTTCCATTGTATTAATTTATCTATATAATTTTAATTACTTTTTTTAAATATTAAAAATTCTATTTTCATTAATATCATTACTAACAAATTGTTGAATTTAAGTAACTTGTTGTATGAAACATTGTTAAATATTATATTATCTTTTTAAATGTAGGAGTCAGAAAAAGATGAATTTCATCAAAAACTGTATATTAACCCAAAAAGTTCGAATATATATATTTTAGAATAATCTCTTTTCAGTGAATGATTAGACATTAGAGACCATTGTCCTACATGAATAATTAATTATTAAACAGAACACTTACCGACCAATGATTTATAGAAATATCAATTGGATTAAATTGTGATCCAATAAGAAAATCGTTGTCAGGAAAATTTAATTCCTGTCGTTCCGTATATGGCCCAAATTGAGTAAGTTTTGATATGCAATGTCTATAACTAGTAGTAAATATAATATATATATATATATATTTATGATATTTTCCTCATTTACTTATTTCAAACAGATTAATTCTAAAATAAAATTCTCAAATTATATAAAATTTAACACTGTTATAACACTGTTTAAAACATGAATATTACCCAAATTATTAACCATTAAGAATGGTAGTATTTATCGACTCCACTAGTTAGGGGTGAGGGTGAACAAAATTAGTATAAATAGTTATAACAATACAAAGTGATAACTTTATAATAAGATTGAGAGTCCCTTAGCTGATCATTTTACTTTTATGCTTTAATTTTATAGGTACACGTCATGCTTTTTAACAGTGAATAATGTCGCTTTTTTACATTACTACAATAGCAGAATTCGTAATAAGGAACCCGTTGCTTTGCTCATAAACTTGTCATAATGTTATTCGAAACATTTGATGTTATTTTGTAACACTTTTTATGCTTCTAACAGAACAAGTAGTTGATGTTTAATTTTAATAAATAGTTGCCTAGTTTAAATAAATGTTGTCCATCAGTCAATACAAGTTACTCTACTTATAGATTACTAAGCTATTCTGTTTATTATAATTAGGTATGACCATTAAAAAGTTTTTTTTATTTTGTCAAGAGCCGGCAATTTCTGTAATAATTTTATTACATTTTGTAAAACATTTTACCACATTATTTTATTGTTGTTTAAATTATAGAATTATAATATGTATTATTAAGATTATTTTAATGAAGCTTGAAAAGTAAGTCAGACTTTCATTACGAAGCTGATTTTCATGAAGTCTGAAGCTAAAGTTTGACTTTTATTATGAAGTTAATGCACAAGGATTGCAGTTACGTAAACATTTTGTGAATTGTATTTTACTCTGTTTGCCGATACATACAGTATTATATGTAATATTAATTTTATTTTATATATATAAAATAAAATTTGTTTTAAAAGATAAATATTACTGTTACTATGCTACTACGTAATTATTTTACAAACATAGTGTGGCAAATTGTTTAATTACAATAGATGTTATTATTACCATATATTATTAGACAATTAAAATTATTAATAAATAAACCGTTAGACAATAAATGAAACTGAGTGTATTTATTCTGAAATATATTACTGAATATGTTATTGATTTAATATTTAAATTATTATTTTTTAAATATTTAACAGAAATCAATTGATTTAATTTATCATAGCCTAGCAACCATAAATGTTGTCTCTATTACTGATATAATAACGAACTGCAGATCACTTTTTTTATCGATATTGAATAAGCATATTATTTCAATAATATTGTTATTGAGGTGTTTTATACCAAAACTAAAAGCATTGTTGTTGTAAACTCTTTAAATCATCTTAACTTGACCTTTTGAAAACTACCGATGCAATAATACGTTGTCTCATTTCGACCATATATTCATTACAAGTAAAATATAATAAATTGTAACTTACAATGTACCGTCTGTTAAGCACAATTGAAACAATGGGCTACATTTTATATATTTAAACATGTGATACTGGCACCAATTGTCATTCTTTCTTTTGTAATCATGATACACATATTTCAAAAATCGTATCCTTACTGTAGCCGTAGAATCCACTCGATGCGGAAGAAGAAAAGTGAAAGTCTGAAATGAATGAGAAAATACAGTATATTATTAAATAAACTAAAAACTACATCATTTATAATTATCATCTGGACTAAAAAATACTCACCAGTAAAATGAACAAAAGTAGATAGATATTCATAACGTAAAAAAAAAATACTACAATTCTCGCAGTGTATTTCGTTATTCAATTTCAGCTGTCTTAAACAAAATAGAGTATATAGCTTTACACGTGAAACTACTTGAACTTTGAAATTTAGATTTTGGAGTAGCCATACAAACAGTAGATAACCTTAGTCTGGTATCATTAAGACTATAATACTGTATTTTAATTTGTCAACAGACTTTTTGCTAAAAGTAAATAATATTATAAAATTATTATGAATAAATTTGTTATGTATATTTCTCTATATAGTGTACATTGTATAGTGTATTGCATATTGTTTTTAAAATGTTTAGGAATAATGTCAATTTTCATGAATAATTTTAAACCAATAGTATTTTTAAATATAACATTTTCAATAAATTACATTAAATACATTTAAGTAATTAATATAATTTGGCTGTTTAGGTCAGTAATTTGATAATATAAATTCGTTTCTCAATTAATGAATTGCATTTTATGAATTTTCCTCATGAATATTGTTGCCGCAATGTTTGCATTTTTACATCAGAATTAAATTTAAAACAGTTCTATTTTAATTAATGTAATTAGGAAACTCGTTGACAATTTGACCTTTAAAAATACATAGCTTATATTAAATTAGGATTTTATTCTTACATTAACTATCCCCAAATCATTAATGTTGATAAGGAAAGCCATTAAATATTATAAATAGACTTTATAATTACTATACTTTAATAAGCTATCCTTTTTCTGAAAAATCATTTGGGTTTAATTTCTTATTTATTTCTACAAAGAACGTATATTGAAATAATTTTAAATTGCAATTTTAACAAACTCATAAATTTCCGAATAGGATCAATAAAAGTGTTTGAGTTAATCATTCGTCATAAAAAAAATTTTAAATTGATTTATATTTACACAACTATCACATACCTATTTGCAAAAAGGTGGATTTAACGATTGATAATAAATATCGTATGAATTATTTTCTACTATTCGGTGATATTTATACAATTCATAAACTATTTTATTCTCAATGCATACTTGTAAATCCAACTAATACAAGATAATCCATTAACTAACAGGTATGTGTACCACCCTCTCACTCAATATAAGCCATGAACTAACAGGTGGGGCTAACAATTTTCTCTTCTGAGATAAGGTAACACTTCACTTAAGTTACTAAATTGAAATTTTTACTACAAAAAGATAAGACTATATAAGGCATTTGGATGGTCCAAGGCTAGCAAAAGGAAGAAGTCCTCAAATTCATAGTTTCAAATAATTTTAAAAATCTATGCGACTGTCAATCGTACAAAAATGTTAAAAAAATATATTTATAAACATAAATCGTACATGTAATTTTTTAAATAATTAATTGTATATATCATATCAATTTATTAAATTCATTGATTATATAAATTTAACGATTTATTATACTACAGCAATATAGGATTAATATATCGGATTTGAGAGCAAATATGATTAAACTTTTAAAAGAGATGCGTTAGTCGCATAATGTTTTCCTTAAAATTCGATATCTTGATAGTATTAGTATAAGTTGCCATTATTGATGTACCATTGGAATATTCAATTTATAAATAATATGATTTTTTAAACGCATTTCGGTCTGGGAACTTGTAATGCCAACATGGCTTTATTACTAAATCTAAATAATATTCCGCAACAGATGATAATCGGTTTGGATAGCAATGAGCTCGCATGGGTGACGTACGAGAGTAGCTGGAGGGAAGTGTACAAATTTTTATTTGCTTTTAGTAAGACTCTCAATGAATTTGAAGACCTGCCGGATTTGAAAAGGTCGAAGGAGACCTCAAAAAACGACAAAAAGGGATTATTCCTCTGTCGATAGCAAAAACACACTGCGACTTATTCTGAAAGGCTCAAGGGTCTTATGAATAGATAATAAGCTAGTCAGTTTGAAACGATTTATGAAACAATTTTAGTAAATTATTTAATTTGCTTTTGTTATTTATCACTAAAAACGAAAGAAGGACATTTTTACTCTCCTACCACTTTAGTGTACATACAAGCAGCACTGAATCGCTATTTTCTAATTATTAATAACTAGCTTGTTAATAGTGTTGAATTTATGCTCATAAAGCTATGGTTCCAAATACAAAACGTCGCACCAATTCAAGGTAGAAGATAGATATCCAGCAATTGATGTTGAACACATCAAAATTCGCGCCTACTTCGATCGATCGATATTATAATATCTACTATCGATCTACTATATTACTTGAACTTAAATGGTATCGAGAGACCTTATAATATAATATAAATATCATTGAGGTTAATCATCATCCCTTAAATGGTATCCTGAGACCTTATAATATAATATAAATATCATTGAGGTTGCGAAAATTCTACTGATCTATCAGAATGCTTCGTCTGAGCATTTTAAAGCATAGCTGGAGAGGACAAAAATTCCAAACATTCGACTATTCCAAAAACCTATCACGAAACCTTAATCTTCATTGTGTTACTGCAAAAATGCTGTGGTGGGGAAAAATACGACCAACACTGTTATGACAATATTATCAAAAGAACTCGACCTCAGCAAGAGGTTGCGTTGCGTTTGCGTGACTGGTATTGCGTTCATTGCGTTTGCGTTTCATTCATTGCGTTTGTGTGACTGGTATAATTGTATGTAAAGAATAAGGGAAGCGACCGCTGCGTACAGTGGTTACAAAAACGTGTTAAATGTTCAGCTGTATGCTGGAAAATGATGTGATGAAACACACTGCTCTGTATGTCACATTCGGTGCAAATGAGATTATTAGAAGAAATTTGAGAGTTATACCTTTTGGACAATCCTGGAAAATTGTTCTGAAAAATAAAATAATTACATAAATCGAGGAAAGTTAAGTTTCAGTCCAACAGAACCAGTTTTCAATGGAATTTGTAGGTACTTTGCATCACCTCGTAATGAACAATTATTCCGGAATGCCTAAGTAAGACAAAACTTGTCCTTCAATGACTTTCTGTCGTCGATATTTATATTTTTATTGTAAATTTGTGTTAATAAAAAAGTTGAAATTTAATATTGATTTTTTATTAATTGCTCGGAAATTTTGTCATTATTGTCCGCAAATTGAATTATTGAATTATTTTTATTCTTGTTTTCTCCATTGTCACCTACGCCTCTGAAACCTGGACTAGTGCGCACAACAAAGAAGAAACTCGTTGACTCGTTCGAGCTTTGGTACTTAAGGCGCCTTCTCTGTATTCCATAGACTGACCACATCACTCACCCACCGTACTCAATAAGGTCCAAAATCCTTTCCCACTCAGGTACAAAATACTTCGCTTAAAATTTCAATACTTTGGCCATATCATGCTATCCAACAGCTTGGAAAAAGCAATCATGACTGGTATGTCCGAGGGCAGTAGAAGAAGTGGCAGACCGCGGCATTGCTGGATGGAATAAATCTTTTCCGAGACGGGGATGAAGATGAAGATGATTGAGGAAAGATTACGAAATAGAAAAAACTATTGAGCGCTGTCATGGAATGTAACCATAATCCGAAAGCGAATTGATGGTACAAGGTAACAATGTCAATTTAATGGCAACTCATATAACAATATATGACTCATGGTTAGCGCATTTTACATTAGAAATCAATATTTTTTGATGTCCTAATAGCACAATAGTTTATTGTATTTAACTTTATCAACTTAATGATCACTATATTTGATATTTCATTTGATGTTTTTAAAATAAAATATTATTCAAATATAATATTTATTCACTTTAATAAAATATTATAATGAAAATGACACATTCGGTCTTATAGAATTTAGTTGCCGAAATAGCAATATGATCAGTGATTTCATAGACCCAGAAATACAAGAAATTGTAGATATATGCTTGAGTTATTTAGAATTAATACTGACATTGAAAACATTACAGCCCAGGTACCTTCAACTACAGTGCCGCCCAGCAAGTTTGCACCAACGAAGAAATCATGTGTATATATGTATCAATTATAATTTACATTTAAAC
>JAUZND010004887.1:0-32103 GCA_034780555.1 Coelogynopora nodosa
GTTACCCCCATAAACTCTCCTCTAGTCACCCCCATAAACTCTCCCCTAGTCACGCTATAAACTCTCCTCTAGTCACGCCTTAAACTCTCCTCTAGTCACGCCATTAACTATTCTCTAGTCACGCCATACACTCTTCTCTAGTCACGCTATAAACTCTCCTCTAGTCACGCCATAAACTCTCCCCTAGTCACGCCATAAACTTTCCTCTAGTCACGCCATAAACTCTCCTTTAGTCACCCCCCATAAACTCTCTTCCATCCACGCCCTCTAGTCAAGCTCTAAACTGCTTCCATCAAGACCCTGAACCTCCCCTCCCCTCCAGCAAGACCCGGAACTTCCTCAAAGCACACACAAACCTGGCGCAATGAGACAACTCCGCCCGACCGCTCCACCATCGGAGTGCTGCTGTAGTACTCAATGAGGTCCTTGAGGCTCGTGAACTGGTTCCCCCCGCCAACATCGAACTTGCCGTCCGACCTTCGATGGATCATCACATGCGAGACATGGTCCCCCGTAAGCACCGTGAGAACGTAGCACTCGGGTCGATGGATGGATTCTCGGACGAGGAAACTGCCGTTCCTCCCCTTGTCTGAGAGAAGCTTCTCCGCTTCCTTACCGGTGATGTGACCATGGAACCATCTGTGCCAGACGGGAGAGGGGTGGTGTCTCTAACTTTGATATTGTGGAGTTGTTTCTCTGCCAATTCATGGCAGAGTTCTCAATTTCGTCATTTTGTATTTGTATATATACTATAGTAACCGGCTGCATTCTGTCAGATTTTATCAACATTTATATAATAGATTAATCTGAAATAACTAGAGACAACAAATCAACTATAAATATATATTTGTTATTTTGTGTAATAATTTTTATTATACACTGTTCATTATATATCTGGTTACATGCTTATATAATTAGCTAATGCTATAATTCTGGATTCAGAAATTAAAATAGAAACTATAAAGTATGGTCAATAATATTAGAAAGAGCTCCAAAGGGTGAATGGTCAATTTTCAACCCAGCGATGTTGAAACATTTTGTTCACTGATTTTTTGCATCATAAATGTGCTAACCAAGCGTTCTATTCTAATTTCCGTGAAAAACTAGACCATTGATTGCGAATATTTAACCTCATGGGTATACTAGGCTTTCCAAAAGCGCATGGTGTTGGTACGTTAATAATATGAAATACAAATACTAATTATCGATAACTCTGGAAATCTAAATTAGTAAGAATTGAAAAAATTGTAATTGTAGGTATTGTTATATTTTAATATTTTATATGTGCTATTTCTTGTCGTATACCATACCATAAAACAGCCAACTTAATTTAAAAATATATTTATGATCAAAACGTATCAGCTAGACACCAAGAAATAATAGCAAGAACATTTTAGAATAAAAAGCAGTATATTTTTTGCAGAACAGAAGTTTACGTCCGTATCAAATTTATTAGCACTATAAATTCGCGTGATATTGCGATAACACGTATCTAATATTTCTAACAACGATAAAATGAAATGAAGGAAACCCTCTCAGCTTGAGCATCATAGAGGAAGACATACAGTACAATAAACATCTACAGACTAAATTTAAGTGACATAAACTATATATCAGAGTGACATACGAAAAATAACCAGAAACGGGTTTGTGATACTCATAAATACGATACACGGTCAAGCAAGCAAGTACATCATAACCAACATGTACACTGTATCACATGTACCACTGGGCAGGTGTGGTGGTCTACCTGTGCACATTAGCGACGAAGAGGTCAAAGTATCATCCAGACAGAGAGTGAGAGAGAGACACCTTTGATTCCAGTGCTCAGTAGGATAGGCTGGGTTCAACTCAACAGCAAGTAGGTTTATCATATTGAAAACAGAAAATATATCTAGAAATGATAACTGGCATGCCTACGCAAGCTATTTAAACAGAAATACATGTATGTTTACAAGTTCACCTATTTAATAATGTAACATTATTAATTATTTCTTTCTCAATGAGCAACCGTGTTAAAGAAGTGAATAAACCAGATTGGAGTAATTGTGAACACTTTCACAGTATTATGCGGTGTATAATAAACTTTGATCGATACATAATGTGTAAACAATGGATACATTCAGTTTACCAAAGGGACAAAAAATACACATTGAAAGATCGAAGGAAAACGAATATATATAACAAGGTTTACTGTTTCTTTCCATAACACCTTAAACCAATATCTGATTGAATAGAAATATTTTTTGGACCCCAATCCTGACTAACTATATATTTTTTTACTTTAAATAACTAACTGTGTAAGTATTGCTTGGTAGAATGGAATGTCACTACAGAATTTATACTATGGTCATGTCCAAATTGAAAGTATAGTGCACTCCAACTGTCCTAAATAGAATTATTTCACCTTCAAAACAGATTATTCAGTAAATAAAGGGCACCAATCTGTCAGCTTCTATATAAACAGAAATGAACTTCAACCTACAGAATAGTGACGCAGTTTATGACAGAAAAAATCTCGACTTTTCCGATAATATAAAACATAGCTGCTGACTGAATAGGGAAGTATTTATTTGAAATTTTTGATACCAATTAAGTAATAAGTGTAGGTCGAACAGATACATTTTAAGAAAGAGAAGAGATTGTGAGTGCGAGTATTCTAAAACACCATAAAATAGTATTAAATAAATGCATTTTTGTGGAAAAGTATTATTCAGAGCATATAATAAAAAAGAAATATATTATTTATAATACACCCTGCTACAATATTTAACGGCCAACGGAGGACTGTAGCTAATAGAAAATAATATGTTGAATTAATACAAATAATCAACATAGTGAAAATAAAAAGTTATGATTAGCAATACGGAGTTGCATGTAAAACACAAACTTGTATCAATTGCCAAACTAATACATGAAATTCCTGACTCTTTTAAACACGTTTTACCTATCAGAAAAACCTTGAACCTATAACAAGAACCCATAACAAGAAACCCACCGCTCAGTTGTGGGATCCTCCGAATTCAAGGGGTACTTGAGCTCGATCACATCTCCGTTCTTCTCCTTCAACTGGCCCTCATTCTCCATGTAATACTTGACCAGCTCGGGTAAAGTGGCGAACTTCTCCCCTCCATAGAGGTCGAGGAACTCCTCCGTGTTCTGGATCTTGATGTGCGTCACCTCGCTGCCGCGCCTCACAGAGAGGGTAAAACTGCCCCTCGTGCTGTGACTGGGACGGGCCAGGAAACTGCCACTCACACCGTGTTCCTTCAGCAACTTCTCGGCCTCTACGCCGGTCAGGTGGTGGTGGAACCATCTGGTGCGGGGGGTGGATTGACAAAAGCCCTCACTTCGTTAAGACATGTTATACAATATTAGGGGAAACAGCGATTGATCATGCACATGCAAATCAGTGTACTCAAATCATATAGATTAGAAGTTACATAAATAACTAGATTTTTACGTATTTTACAAATATTTATTAGGTTTAATTTTATATATAAACAGGTTTTACAGGCCTATAGTATCCATATAGATTATACATATATAAATGTGAACCTAGATGCACAAAAAGCTTCAATTTACTTATATTACTAGTTGCATTAACTGAACACTTTTTTTTGTCTGAAACAAATATCCTCAAATTTGGTCTAATCTTGTATGTTTTTTAAGCTTGCATTGAATTTACTTTCTTCATATATCTTAGTCATGTAGAACAAATAATTTCCTAATTTTTTTTAACCAATGAGAAAAAGTTCATGAAAATTCAGCATTTCTTTGTGTTCTCTTTTGTTACAAATAAATACACTGTATAAAATTGTAAATATGTCTAACTCTTGAAATTTTTGCTCTATTAGAGAAAGTTCAGATAACCAACCATCTTCTTTTGGGAGATTGCACTTTGCAACCCATAATAGATAGATCCTATACATTGAACAGAATACTTTCCCTTTGATTTAGTTCCAGCTTGTCAAGTGACAACAAGTCTAACATATCTTCAACTCTTCTGATAGATGCAATTATCTTACTAAGAAGAATTGTGAATGGTATGAGCTGTGTCACCTCCTGTATCCATGACATTAGGTAGGTCTTGTTGAAGTCACTTAAAAACTCATTTTTTCACATCTCACATTACACTGCAGCTATCTATATGAATGGTTACAACAGTCAGGTGGAGAACTCTCGAAGCTGTCAATGCTTTGTCATCAACTATTTTAACTTCCACTGATTTTAAATGAAAGCAAAATTGTATCTGCTTGCCAAACTTGTACTAACATTGGTAACATTTTCTAGTTGGATTGACTCATGCTTTATACAATTATTAGGCTGAATGTGGATACTCATACATTTGTGGCCAGTTGTTCATACCAGTATGGTGAAAGTCCATCTCTTAACTTATAGCTAACAGAGTTATCACTGACATACAATTTTTTAGTTGCTAAGGGATCTTCCAGAATATGTTTGAACTAAGTTTTGCATGTTAAGAGCCAAAGGGTAAACGATTTTCAGCTAAAAAATAAATGAAGAGAGCTTCATTTTGTACACATCGAAAATTGTATAAAAATGTAATCAAATATAGTTAACAAATTAAGAGAAGTTAAGTAATTACTAGATTGTAATACCATAGATATAATATTAATAATAAAGACATAATGTTAGAATCATGCATAGTTCCCAAAGAATAATTACTAAGTGGGGGTCATTTTTTATAGGCTAGTTTTGCAAATCTTGAAACACAATCAAAATTATCCAAAATTATTGCCCAGCAGGTAATTACAGGCGAATTTTGAGCCCTGCTTATATTTGTGTTAAAAGCTGCCAATAAATAATATAAACTACTTAGAATATTTAAAACAATTCTAATATGTCAATATTATAATGAATTGATTAACCTAGTCAAAAATAATTTAAAAATGTGCATAAAATGTAAATGTGTTGACTATTAAAAGTATAAACATGCAAGACTAATATATATTACAAAATCTAAAATATATGAGAAAATTGGCTTATCAATAATTGTAAAATAGTGTCTATGTTAAATTCACACATATGGGTTGTATTAGCAGTAGGTAAGAGTATATAATAATGTTGCTTAGTGATCACTATTGCAAATTTTGAAATCAAAACTTATGAAAATTTAGATGTCTGCAATATTTTCAAAAGATAACTTATTAAAATAATTCAAAATACTAAATGAAATGCTTTCCTTTGCCAACTTCTTCTCTTTTTCATTCCAAGAAAGACTGAATGGATTTTAAGTTATATATATAGTACAATCCTTATTATATTATTATACTAATTGGAAACTAATTATTCAAATTGAAAACTTTTGAATAGTAAGAAGATAAAGAAAAATATTTATTAGTCATCTGAACTGATAGTTAATCAATTTGTAATATGGTTTTGTGGATATTAGACACATTGTAGTATTTTAATAAATGTCTCATTTCTAATCAATCATGGAATAGTAAAGGAATTGCAGATAATAAAGTATATTCATAAATATAATTATCTAGTATCAGGTAGCCTATATTAATTATAACCAATTCATATCCAAGTTTTCTATTATTTCTTCATTATCCAATTATATATATGTGTATTTTTTTAATATGAATTTTTTGTTACTATATTTTTCTTTTAAATTACATCCACACCCTCCCTTTTAAATAAAATTTAATATTGACCAGTTAAAATGTAACCTTATTATAAACATATTTGATTCTTTAAATAACCAAAAATATATTTTCCCCTTATATCAATTCATATTTTAATATTTTAACTGTACATTATCCGATGATATTTGTTCTGGTAGAGCATATGCTAATTTTTTATTTGTTGAATTTAATGTTAAAGCTATAAGTAGACCATGAAAATAACCAAAACTGATGTTGGGTAGTATGGATAGTACAGGATACTTTGAGCCCTTAATTATCAAAGACCACTAACTGTCAACTTTTAGTTAGTTAACTTAAGGTATAAATGTTATTATGTTTTCTAGTAAGTTCCACACTATTGTACAAAAAAACTTGCTGTATTTTAATTTACACTACTACAACTAACTATAATTATACATATATACTCTGTTAGGACTATTATAATTTAAACTGAATGTAAATAAAGTTGGTTACCACAACAGACAGTGGATATAGGAATACTTATTTACAAAATTCATTTATATATTACAATTTGATATGTTAAAATGAAAAACTATGATAACTTAAAATATTGTTTTTTAATTAAATATTGAAATGCATAATACATATTTTAATTTTATTTATCCATTTCATAATAATAAAAATGTTTAGTACATTGAATAAAATTGTTACATCATAATTTAATATTATTAACATTTTATAATATTATCTGCCAAAATTATATTTTTATTTTATATTTTCTCCTATCTATCTAGAAATGTTAACTGGCATGCCTATGCAAGATATAACAGAAATATATGTATGTTTGCAAGTTTACCTATTTAATACTGTAACATTTTAATTATTTCTTTCTTAATGAACAAAATTATTAAAGAAGTGAATAAACCAGATTGAATTAATTATGAACACTGTCACAGTATTATTCATTGTATATTATATAAATTGATACATAATGTGTAAACAATGGATACATTCAAGTATACTCAGCTCAGTTTACCAAAGTGACAAAAAACACACCTTGAAAGATTGAAGAAAAATAAATATATTTAACAAAGTTTACTGTTTCTTTCTGTAATACCTTAAACCAATATCTGATTGAATACAACTATTTTTTGGAACCTAATCCTATATATTATTATTTTAATAGATAGTGTAAGTATTGCTTGGTAAAATGGAATGTCAAGTGCTACAGAATTTATACTATATGGTCATGTTCTAATTGAAATTATAGTGCACTCCAAATATCCTAAATAGAATTATTTAAGCTTAAAACAGATTATTCAGTAAATAAAGGGCACCAATCTGTCACCTTCAATATAAACAAAAATGGACTTCAACCTACAGAGTAGTGACACAGTTTATGAGAAAAAAATCTTGACTTTTTCAATAATATAAAACATAGCTCATGACTGAATGTGGAAGTATTTATTTGAAATTTTGGATGCTAATTAAGTAAAAATAAGTAATGTATGTAGTAATTAAAGATAATAATTCAGTATATAACACATTTCATATTTTGTTTTGTATAATTAATAAATTACAATAAAAAGAAATACTAACTAGTAAATTCTACAAACTCATTTTTTAAACTTAAGTAATTTACTTAAATCTATATCAGGTCCTATATGCCAATAATTATTTGTAAGCTAGTAAAATGACAATAACATGTTATTATACCTAACTCAAAAGTAACATTTTATATAAAAATGTATAAGTTGCCTGTCCCAAACTTAAATGTTATCAACATGGTATGGCATGTAAGTAACTACTTTTCTAAAAATAAGATATACAATTTAATCATTTATAAAAGTATATATATAAAATGCTAGTAATAAATTATTGTATTAATAATAACAATTATATATTTGTATTTATGCAACAGATCATGCATGATATATGTTACTCAGCTAATAAAAAATAATTCTGTAATATAAATAACACAGAACCTATATGCATGGTGGCAATAAGTAAATGTTTAAATATTGTTTGTAACACTAATAATAAAATGTTATAAATTAAATAAATTTTAAATATTTTTATACTACATTTCAATTTTTTAAATATTGTCTTACTATACCTAATATTATAATTTGGTACCTATTATTTAACTGCATGATTTCAAATGTATTTATAACTTAGAATTAAAGTTTAAGAGTTAGAATAAATAAAAAATATTTTTAAATATGTTGGCAACCAAACATGAATACTGGAATTGGTCAGACCAAACAGGAATTCACATTTGGTCTGATAAATCTTTGATTGGTCAACCAAATTTGAAATATTAAAATTGCACTTTCACTGCACAAGCTAAGAAATAAATGATATTTAATGTATTTAATAATATACATTTTTACACAACTTAGAAATCAATAATTCATTCACTTCCTATATTAAAATATAATTGTGAAATATTACTGTTTGGTCAGATGAAAAACTAAAGGAATATGTCATTTTTTAATATTACTATGCTAGAATTCATTTTGTTATTGACAGGACCTCATATTATTTGGTCAAACTAAACAAGAATAGATCATAAAAAACATTTGTTCTTAGCACAATTTTGAGATTTCATATTTGGTTGACCAATCCAAGAAAGATTCCTGTTTGGTCTGACTGATTCTTGATTGGTTGGAATCCACATTTTTTTGTCAACATATACATGGAAAATTGCATTTTTAAAAGTGTAACTAATAAGAAACCATATTTAGTTTAAAAACAAAACAAAAATCATTAAAAATTGGTATTTTGTATTTCCCGAACTAGCCAGAAAACCAGAACTAGCTGGAACTTTTTTTATTAATGAAGATAAACTCCCAACCACCTGGAATATTAAAGATATCATGTTCACAATCATCTATGCAAAAATTCAATCATATATATTTTTTTTAAGATTTAAGTAAGAAAAAAGTTTTAGCTAGATTGGGTTTATAAAATGGTAATTTTCAATAGAAATAGGTATATAACTAACCATATTTCTCTGGTTTAAAAATATATTAATGTTTTTTTGCATAGATAATAGTGAACATATTATCTTTAATATTCCAGGTGGTTTGGGTTTTTAAAATGGTTATTTTCAATAGAAATAGGTATATAACGGTCCTACATAACTAATAATTTCTCTGGTTTAAAAAGATATCTATGGCTATGCGGTTGATTTTTTGCATAGATAATTGTGAACATGATATCTTTAATATTCTAGCCTAGGTAGCTTGGAGTTCGTCTTCATTAATAAAAATATTCCAGCTAGTTTGGGTTTTCTGGCTAGTTCGGGAAATATAAATAACCTAAAAATTGCTACTATATAGGAGTCCAGTATTTTAACATTTGCTCACAAGTCACAGCCACTGTGGCTGTGCATGACAGCATGTAGCCTACATTGTAGGTTTGGTATACAAATAAAAATTCACATTGAAATAATAGATAAGGTTCATACATACAGAATATTTGTAACATAAATTATATTGACTTTCGCAGCGAAATTTAGACTAAATTTTATGACTTCACAAAAATTTAGATAAAAAAAGTATATTAAACAATAATATTATAAAATCCTATGACTTTTAAACAAAATTCTATAATTATTTCTAGGTTTTCTATACCTGTTTTAAAATAATATGCATTTTCCAGGTTTTCCATACCCATTTCAAAATTCCAAGAATTTTCCAAGTTTTTAAAGATTTTCTAGACCTGTATGAACCTCTGTATAAATATGAACGATATGTAATAAACATTCAAAATTACCAATATATATATTCTAATGAATAAAAAAATATATAATGGTATTAAAGTATCGTAAATAATGAAATCATACCTCTTCATTGTATTATTAAATATTTTTTTCCAGAAAATTACACCGAAAAGTAAACAATTTCAAATTATATTCTTATATTTATAAAAGAAGCAATTCAAACAAGATTAACTTTTACAAAATATAATAAAATAAAGACAAAATTTTCTTATTACCTATTTAAGTTTTTATATAATTTTTTAAATAAATTAAAAACACATATTTAAATAAGAATTAATTGATATATTTAATTGAAATTTAGATATATAATATCAATAATTATTTTTAAACGAATCAACCTTCATACTACACCATAAATTTAGTCACATTGCATCCTTCATGTAGCAAACAATATTAATACTTTAAAATTATTACCTTTTCTTTCCTGAAGTTTGAATTTTTTTATGCTCTTAAAATTTATATGAGTACATCTATTTAAAATGTACACTTTGGTTACAACGTCAATGTGATTTATTCAGCTAAAATACTGGGCTATTTATAAATAGCTATTACATTTATTTTGATGAGGATCATAAAAGATCATACCTCGAAGCTCATAATTAATGAGATTTTAATGGTCTAGATTCTAAAGATATCAAAGTATTATAAATAGTCTCCAAAGATAACATAACATATCTTTTCAATTACGTAATTAAAAAACAAAAAAGTAAAAAATGGATAGCCTTATTATCCTATAACTATATATGAAGTCAAGCAAAAAACGAGTTTAATACAAACGACTAACGCGGCAATAACAAAATTTGTGTTTTATTTGAAATTTTCTCGATAAACATTTAGAATATATCATTACTCACATAAGTATAAAATAGCTCTTTACGGAGTAATACAATATGTTCATAAAATACAGTAACAAAAAATTTGCTCTTCATAGAGGAATAAATGATTTATAATCTTATAATGATATTAACACAATGGAAACAGGATAGTGGCAGTAATCGCCAACGAAAGAAAGAAACATATAACTCGAAGAGAAGTATAGTAATTTGAGGTGGTTTAACTCGTTCACGAGGTTAAGTCAGTTGAGGAGTGTCCAGTGAATTATCACCAACAACAGTTAATGTTAAGATAGTGAGAGATCATATATTTTTTGGTCGCTAAGCTCTTCAATGGAAATACCTGAAACAAAAATGAGATGAAAAATAAATTATACATTACTGATCAATGATTGCATATTAGAAGGCGGCTGATATAGAATTCGATTATAGTTACAGATACTATTTTCTGATTTTATCAGTTGTTGAAGTATTAAAAAAACTTAGATTGTATTTTTATTTAATTCTTACTTTTCAAACATTGCAGAATACGTATATATAGTCTATAGGCAAAATAATTACTGTAGATGTTGTTTCAGATAGATATTAAATTGGTTCTAAACATGCTATTTTTGGGTGTGTTATAAATTTATAAATTTTAATAAATAATAATAATAAATATAAAAATTATAAATTTATGGGTTGTTCACATAATATATAACACTCGAGGAGTGAGTGAAATTTAGTCAAATACTTCTCCTAATACATATATCTATCATATTTACTTAAATCGATTTGTTGTGTTCTTAATGCTGATAAAGCATTAATAGCTGGAAGTGCTGCATGATTTGATACATGAAATTATAAATACAATAAAAATATATAGTCGTTATCGGCTCAATACCTCACATGTGTATTTGGGATTTTAAACTAAAAGCTCTTTGTCAAAAAACTTTTTTTCAACTAATGAGACCAGCATTTTACGCTCTTTCACCCTGTCTAAGTCTCGTGCTTGTCAGATAATATATTCTGGAATTATAGCTCATGGTTTAATGCCTCACATGTTCCATTATTGTCAATACCTCACATGTTCCATTGTTTTTAATGCCTCACATGTTCCATTATTGTCAATACCTCACATGTTCCATTGTTGTCAATACCTCACATGTTCCATTGTTTTCAATACCTCACATGTATTGATTGTCATCTGTATTACCAACAATGAAAACCTCACATATGTATGGATTCGCTCAATATCTCAGTTGTGTTTATATTTTATTATTAAACAGTTGAATATTGATAACTTTATTTAAACATTATGTATTATGCATTTGTTTCTATATAATATTTTATATCACTAAAATATTGGAATCTATTCTATAATCTTTTAAAATGACTATATTCAGAGTTTTTATCAAATTCAAACAGGAGACGTTCATCTTTCTATTTTAGCGTTGAAAAGTGAACTGTTGGTGGTCTTTTTTGTTATACTCAACTGGCAACTAAAACACATAGTTATTATATTATTCTACACCTTGTTATTTAATATATAGATTTATTTGTGTTCTATTAATAGAATAAAATTACTACAGGTATCTCTGATCCTCCTTCTTCAACTACATGCATCTGCAATCCTCTGATGTCAATGTCTGATCCACCTGCTTTAGTTACAGAAATCCCTGTAGATCCTGCTTTAACTACAGACATCTTTGATTCTCTAACTTAAAATTAAATACATCCCTGTAGATCCTGTTCCAACATTGAATTTCATCCTGTTTCACGAATTTGCTATTTGAATCAGCTAGCTTTGAGAATTGTTTTGAAGAACGAACTCCGTCACTTTTAGACATTTCTTCTTCTTTTTACAATGTAATAGAAGTGTAAACCTTTGGGATACCAGCTGTGTAGAGTAAATTATTGCTTAGTAGCGCTTTGTTTCGATCACAACAATTCATAATGCCCATCATCCAACATTTTTGGCTAACTTTACCACTGTTCTAGATCATCCTCCTGCCTCAACTACAGGTTTATCTCTTTCTCCTGTTGCAACCAGAGGCTTAGCTGATTCAAATGCTTCAATTGCAGGCTTCTCTGATACCCCTCCTCCATGTCAAGAACCTAAGCAAAGCAATCAGAGGCAAGTAGCTAAATACGCGGCATCCAAACACAAAGCAACATTATCTGTTCAATTGGAAGAAGATGCTTATGTGGGGTACAACGTAATTGATAAGAATATGTATTATTACAATGTAGAAAAATGTGCAAGAAAAGTTAAGGAAAGGTGTATACATATACAGAAGTGAAATTAATAACTCCCAAGAGTTTTCTATGTCAATCTGTCAGTGATTTGGACCGACGCAACATTTTTACTGAATTTTCGGCTCTAAAATCTTGGGATGTCAAGAAAGCTTTTATTAGAGGTTTAGTATCAATACGTTCTTAAATACTCAGGAGACACGAGTCCCAGCTATTACAACCCCAAAAACTAAAAAAACTTCAGGATTGTTTCTCACCATCAGAAAATAAAAAGAAGCGTGTATGCAAGACTTTTTTTCTTTCTACACTTGATATCGGGAGTGACCAGTTTATACGCTTGGCAAGTGTGAAACACCGTGATGTATTTAGTGAAAGCAAATTACTGATCTTGAACTACCAAAGTTTATCACTGTTACATCAAAAGAAGAAGCATCGACTATACAGATGTCCCTATTAATAGCATATCATAAATAGCATAGCCATTCACAGTCGCAGTGCGACACTTGTATTTGCTACAAGTTAGACCATATTTCAGAGGCGAAATACGAACAACATGAAATTTAGTAAAACCGTTGTTAGGAGGCGAAAAATATAGCCAAAATCTCAGCGAATGAAAGTGACGTTGTTGGTACAATGGACCTCCAGTCGAATGTGTTATTATCACCCGGTTAGAAGTTGCAATTGCACAATTTCACCATCTACTGACTCATTGACAAAGACGTCCAGCGGCAATAGCGGTGTAAATGCAAATGAATTTGTATCATGCATAACTGATTGCATCTGTCTTCCACAACTGTCAAGAGGTTATTTCAGATGGTTACGGCTATCAAAATCGCAACAAGACGCTATCCAATAGCTTGTATGACCCTTGCAAAAAAGAAGAATGTCATGATAGAACATCTATGCTTAGAGAAAGGCCATACAATGATGGAGGCAGACTCTGTTCACTCCACTTTGGAGCATATTTTCCGAGGGCCAATATACGATAAAGGATAATTGTACGTTGTGCTATAGATTAATATTATTTATGCTATTTTACTAACAGTATTGGTAGTTAAACTCAATACAATTATACTAAACGTATAGATAATATTTTAATCGAATATGGTTAGGTCACAATAATTAACAATAAAATATGCGTACTTATGGACAATTCAAACCTCACATGTGTCTTTTTCATCAATATGTCACATCATGTGTTCGGACAATCAATAGCACACATGTGACTTGTGTTACCGACAACTTAAATATTAGCACAGAAGGATTAAAAAAATTGTTGAAATAACTTTATATTAAATTCCGGCCGACTATAGTGGTCTATATGTGAATGTTTGAAAATGTTTGGTTAGATATTAAGGAATTTATAAAAAACGTTGGCTTTCCTAAATAATTCACGGAAATGCACATGTGAGGTTTTAATTTCCAATATGAAATACACATGTGAGGTATTAAGCCGACAACGACGATATGTGAAACTCCGGGATCTACATTGTATTTTAATTACTCCGGCATTTACTTAAAGCTATCATCCCATAGCCAGGCTATCGTGCCCACTAAATGACACGCTTGACAACGTTACATCGGTCCATCGAAAGAATGGGTAACATTAGAGGAGGAAGTAGGTATAATAAACAACAGAAAAACCCTAAAGTTTTGACAAAAAAAGAATCATCAAACACACATTCATTTGGTGTTTCGAATGAATGTTCCCATTAATATTATATGCTAAATTCAGGATGTCTACGGTTTCCTCATACGGATAATATTACGAATTTGTTTTATTAGAAAGAAATAATTGACAAACAATTAGCAAGCGAAAATATTAAGCTGACACATTTGTAAAATAAAAAGACACAATATAATACACAAGAGCCGATTTTTAAGTTAAAATAATAAAATATAATTTACACGCGAGCGAAGGGAATATGTTCACTCAATGCTGTAATATGGATTCTGTAATAAGTCGGTATTAGGCATAACAAATGAAACAATAGTTTAAGTTTTTAAGAACCGGTTTTACTTCACAAAAAATGACCAGATTCCATAATTTTACAGGAAAACACCTCTGATATTCCTGGTTTCTCGCTTAGTTGGGCATTTTTTCAGAGATCTACCCGCTTGCAAACGCCGCTGTAAAATCACTTTATCTTGTGTCGATTAGCAAGACCATCAAGTATAGATAGAAGAATTCAAACACGATTACAATAAATTTAAAAGTTGATATAATACATAATATCAGGGTTCCCACGCTTTTATCCATTTCAAATTCAAGGGTTTTTCAAGGGTCTATTTTTCTAAATTCAGGGGACATTTTAAAATGATTAAATTATCGTAATTAAGTGTTTTTGATATAAATATTTAGAAAATCTAATTCATATTAATATAATAATTTACTTATTATAATATATTATATGGCAGAGTTTAAATATATGTAATATTATGTTTTAGAGTTGTATGTTGTTTTTTACTTTTGAATATATATAGTGTGGTCTAGATTAGAAGTCACTGTCACATAGAAATACTAATCGATTTTAAAATGTTAAAATAAAATACTTCTATACCCGTACGATTAGGTTGATATTTTATATATTTTATACTTGAGGGCTCACAATAATAGGAGGTAATGGACCCTAGTCCAGTTCTATGTGACAGCTCTGGACATATTTTGTACTCCAATTGAAACTTGCATGTAAAATAAAATAATTTAAAAAAATATGATAATGAGTGTATTAAAAAAATAAGAAATAAGTGTTTACAAACAAATATAATATATATGTTTTTTTCTAAAAATAGACAAAAAATGTAATACAATATGCAATAAAATTCAAGGGGCATTCAGGGATATTATCCAATTTTTCTAAAATGCAAGGGTTTTTAAGGGTTCTCAAGGGGCACTGTAAAATTCAAGGGTTCTCAAGGGGGCGTGGGAACCCTGGTTATAGTCTAAATGTCTCTATGCTGTATTAAAAAAGATTTCTTATTTTATTTCACTATGTATTTAACAAAACAGTTTTATATGTATTAAAGGATTCTAACTCAATATAGGGTATACTTCATGTTCAATGAGTAAACGGAAAAGGTATTACATTTTTTGTATATTATTTTCAATTATGATATTTGAATATCTTAATATAATGATTGAAAAAACTGACAAATGAGAAAGTGCCAAATGATTATCAAAAGAGTACAGAAATTATTTATTTTACTTTTAAAATAACCAGAAATCTAGTTTAAATATTCTTTTTCCATTCTAGTTTTAAATATCCTATATATAGTGATATAGATTAAAATGAGAGCAAAATAATCTGAAGTCCTTTTATAATTATTAAAAATCTATGGATATTAAAAATATTTGTACATATTTATCATTTCCATAACTTAATTATATATAATTATTATAATAGTTGTTTCTCCACAAAATTAGTGAGTCTAATTTTTAGCTATATAATATATTAGCAAAATACTATATTAATTCAATATATATTTTCGTAGTCATAATCATTTTCAGTGATGCCTTCAAGTAAAAAAGTAATTTAAATAATTTTATTATGCTTATTAGTATTATTTATTAAAACAAGGTAATTACTAACTCATCAATATATTTTTATATAGATAAATAAGTAAAAGTAATATTATAATACATATCAGTATTAATTAAACAGTAACTCTAAATCAAGCTTCAAAAAATAAACATTATTCTAAATAATTGTATACAGTATTTAAATTTAGCATGTTCCTAATTAATCCTTTAAACCTGGGTGAATCCACTGTGGATTCCTGACACATTTGAATGTGGAAGCTGGTGAATCCACTGTGTATACATGGCTATTTTTTTTATTCTATACAGTTACATTAAATGAATATGACACTATATATAGGAAATGATGTTTAGAACACTCCTAGTGTGTATGAACAATGTTCATAATACACCTGTAGAACAAATGAGGATTTTTTTCTAATTGGATATGACATAAATATAGACATAAATGTACATATTGAGCAAGTAATATAATTAATAATTCTAAATTCAGTCAAAGTAAAAAAAATGTCATTATCATCTTGTGATCCTGTAAGGCATGCTTTCATAAGAATATTTTCTGTATATATAAGTATAAAACTTTCATATAATTGCCTTATTTTGTACAATTTTATGTCCATTATCCTTTAATATATTATATATATAATAATATTTGGAAATTTTTACATTGATTTTATTTAATACATTTATATTGCAGACCTGCCAACCTAGTAGAGTAGAAAACTGGGACATCTCCTCAGAAACAATATCTACCACACCCATGGCGAGGCGAGCAGCCCAGCCCATAAATTTGCTAATAGTGAAAAATTGTTTCAGTTTTCAAAGTTTATATTGCATTTAAAGACATCTAGTATAATAATTTGATTATGATTTGTTCTGGCAAATTAAGCGTTTTTTATGATGTGCAGTTTGATTTTTTAAAAATGGCGTTTTAAATAAGCGTTTTTGACTATGTTTTATGCAATATAAATATGCATACAATATAAACTTTTCTTAATATGAAGATAAATTAGATCAAATAATTTATTATAAATAATAAACTTAATTAAAACAATATATCTAAACATGTGAAGCACAAAACATTCCTATTGTATAAATTGTTGTGCCAAAAACAACAATAAACAGAAAATATTAATAAAATGTTTTGTAGGATTAACAATTCTGAAAACCATGACACTGAAAAACATTTCCCATGACCCCAGTGACAGCCTTAAAATCCGTGATTTTCACTGGAAAACTGTGACAGTTGGAAGGTCTAATATTGATATTATGTTATAATTATCTGAAGGGAATAAGTAATAATCTGATTAGTGTTTCTATTCAAAATATACTTATAAATTATTATTATGTTTATTTGCATATTTTAAAAATGTAAAACTGAATGGTTATACAGTTTTTACTTATATAATAATAAATAAATTTTATTTATTTACTTATTTCATCAATAATCTAGTTAGCAGTTGAATATGAAATATACCTACAAATATGAAAAATGAATATATTTCATAAATATAAAAATTAATAGTTATATACAATATAGTTAGTGAATCTACTTGAAATATACCTACTAATTATTATTATCATTTTCTTTATTTGCATATTTTATAAATGTAAAAAATTAATAGTTAAATACAGTTTTTACATATAATATATTTATCAACAATCTAGTTAGATATTCTATTTGAACTATACCTACTACTTACTGTTTGATTTATTAAAAAATATTCTAGAAATATAAAAAATGTCTAGATGTAAAGTTTTTGCTTATATATTTATCAAAAACAATTGTTGGATTTTGACTATATGTAATGATGAATATATATATCTATATATATCTATATATGAATATATAGCACATGTAGGCTTATGTACAATTAGCTGTACTCTTGCAGATGAGCATGCATAATTTTTTTATTATCATATTTTTATAAAAAATGCTTACTAACTCAAATTTTTTTATTTACTTTATTAATTATTAAAAAATTTGATTCAGTTAAACAAAAATATTTTATTTCTTAATTTGATTGTATGTAGTTTAGAAGCTTTATTAATTAAAATGCTATATATTACATTTAGCTATTAAATAATGGCTAATTTGATTAACTTAGTTAGCTTTATTAAATAAAATGCTATATATTGCATGTAGCTATTAAATAATGGTTAATATAGTAAATTTAGTTAACTTTATTAATTAAAATGCTATTTTGCAGCTATTTAATAATGGTTAATTAGATGTAATTTAGAAACTCCATTGATTAAAATGCTATTTCACACGTAGCTTATTTATGAGATTTAAATGATTGACTAATTATATGAATACAACTAATTTAGTAAAAAATTATATATAAATCATCTAAATAAATCAAAATGTAATAATATGTAGCACAGTAATGATTGTTTATGCAATAAAATGATATATTATTTATAAGCCTACAATAATAATAATTTATTATCACAAATAAAATACATGTCTTACTAGAATAAAATTATTATTAAATAAAAAGAAAATTATGAATTATACTAATTGTATTTTGGAGCAAAATAAAGAAATAACAAATTGTAGTTTAAGTACATCAACATTTTTAATAAAAAAAAGCCAAACACTTTTTCTGAGTTAGTAAACATTTTTATAAAAATACAATTCTAAAAAATTGACATGCAAGAGTACCCAGAGTTGAAGGTATTTCTAGCTTGTTTGATGCATATGGGTTATGTTCAACTACTGAGTATTAGACAATATTGGTTGCATAATGTGTTGTTGAAGCCAGGCATATTCTTTAACAATATGTCTTTGAATCGATTTTAAATACTGTTGGCAAATTTACATCTGACAAACAATTAACTTGATCATTAAAATAATTGGTTGTATAAACTTGAACCAGTTCTAAAGCATACTAATGAAGCCACGGCATCCTAAAATCCTGGAAAACAACTTAGTCTTGATGATTGCATGGTTTTATGGAGAGGGCGACTGGTTTTCAGACAGTACATTTCTAATAAATGGCATAAGTATGGGGTAAAGTTTTATTGTCTGTGTACAAGTGATGGGCTAATTTTACAGATGTTGGTATATACAGGAGAAATTGCACCTCATCCAATTTATGGGCATACAGGTGCAGTGGTTTTCAAATTGATGGCTGGACTGTTAGATCAGGGTTATTCTCTCTACATGGAAAATTATTATAATTCATTTGGACTAGAGCATTGGTTATTAGTGTGGGCACATATGGCAAATGAACCTTGAATCTAAGAAGGATAATCCAAAAGATGTCATGAATACAATGTTGAAGAAATGAAAAGTTTTGTGCAAGAGCAAACAGAGAGTTATTGTGGGAAGTGGGTTTATAAAAGAGTTACATTCATTACAATGGAACATGCACCAACAATGATTGAGATCAGCAATCAAAATAGTATTCAAAAGAGAAAATCTTTGGTCATATCTAAATACAATGCCCACATGGTCGAGGAAATTGTTCTTTCATATTATTGAGGTGTGTCTTTATAAGGCATTTTACATCAGAAAAGTAAAAATTGGATCAAATGATTTTTTTCAGACATTTCATCTTACTTTGATCAGTGAGTGGCTGAATATTCCGGATGAAAATAGGGTACCATTTCAGCATCAAGCAGAAGATGATCAACAGGATCCTAGACCATTGCCTCCTCAACATGTGATGGAGATTATTCTACCAAACAACAAAGAAAGGGTACCTATCACTCCGATGTGTCAAATGCTCAGGCAAAGGAATTCACAAAGAAACACAATACAGGTGTGCCAACTGCCCTGAGAACCCATCTCTATGCAAATCACCTTGCTTCCAAAATTGGGAACATTGACTTTTTGTGACTTACCATGTTATCAATACTTATAATATTTACATACAATGCTCATTGGATGTATATTTTTTTCTCAAATAAATATATGTCATTTGATGTGTTACATAATACAGAATGGAAATAATAAGTATGCTTTTGGTTAGATTATGCAGTGTGCAAAGAATTATTGAGTATAACATGATAATTTAATTATTTATTAAATGAAATTAATTTATAGGCAAAATTTTTTTCGGAAAGCAATATTCTCAAGATATTTGGTGTGCAAAAGCAAAATTCAGGCGTGATTTGGCATGATTGGCGTGCAGGAGCCTTAAAAAAGGTGTGATAGACATGATAATAGGTGTGTTAAAGCCTTAGTAAATGTGATTATTTATTAAAGCTTATTAGATTTTATACTAGTATGCATTTTTTTAAATATAAGGCGTGCATGAGGTGTGAAAAATTTGTATAACATTTTTATCTTTGGTGTGCCAATATTCCTGAAAAAAAATTGTTTATAGGTAGGTACCTAAATGAATTTGGAAGGCTCACTGATGGAAACTTCAATCAATCAATATTTGGTCTTATATGGCATAGGATGGTATATTAGCTGCCTAAAGATCATCATTAATGTTTTTCTTCTTGAAAAGGTGCTCTGAGGCTGGATGTATAACAGAATACTGTGCTTGATCTACATAGATTGCTCTATGTCTAGGGTAGATCGGTCTAGATGTAGCATGATCTATAAAACTGTATGTATAATGTAGACTGTGCCATGTCTAAATGCAGCTCAATCTATATGCAGCACAAACTATCTACCCTAATAATGGAACATTTTTATTTCAGAAAAACCAATTTTTCCCATAACATTTAACTGATTTCTCCTACAAAAAATTTCAGACATGGGGAAAACAACAAAGTCATTTATCTTCTCAGACAAAGATGATAAGGAATTAATAAATCTGGAAAAAGTTGCTTGATCCATATGAAAAGTGTCCCCAATATTCCACTGGAAAGAATTTGATGCTAAGTAGCTTGTACTTCTATGGGAATTGGTCAACCACAAATTGAGTTATGAATTAATTAATCACATAATTAATAATTTATAATAAAAATGATTTCACAATTAAAGTAATATAATGTTGATCATTAAAATAGTCCAGCAGATTAAAAATGTTACAATAATGTTTTTGTCTACTTTCAGGTGGTATTTCCATAAATTCAGCCATTTAAAATAAATTAAAGATAATTAGATAAATGTTATCCTAACTGAATTAATGCTGTAAAGTAATAACTATAATGCATACTGAGGAGTACTTTTATAACTAGATATGTAGTAACAATAAAATTAATTGAATTGCTAGCCTACTTATATAATATTAAAAAATAGTTGGCCCAGTTTTAAATAAAAGTTTTTATTAAAAGTTTCTATTAAAAGGTAGCCTGCATATGTGTAAAGTATTTAGGCAGGTTAGCATATGTGCATATAATAGAACAAAGATATAGACTGACCATCTAGACTGCTTACAAGCATGGTCTATGTATTTTGTGCTAGATGACTCAAAAATGTAAATTGAGCTATGTAAACTATAGATTGACCTAAGGTTTATACATTTGGCCTAGACCAAGCTATGGTTATTTGTAGATTGATTTAACTACTACATCAAGCTATAGAATGTTTTATACATCTGTCATCTGGCCTCTGGCTCTGGAGCTCTTAGTTGTAGCATTTTTGTGATGATTTTACATTTATTATTAGCCCCACATTAGTCATTACTACATAGATGACATAAATTTCCATTTATTCCCATTAATGTGTTAAAGGGTTAAGTTATATAAAATAAAAGAGCTTAATCCTAAATTCTAAAATGAATCTACTGACTGAGATGGTTGTCAATAAATAATTGCTTAAATTTATGATTATCACTTTTTTGTGAGAATAAATGTAAGCTATACACAAAACTCTCAAACAATTTTTAAACTGCTGAAGCCTGAATAATGCTGTAACTTTTTTATAACACAATGGAATGGTATAAATATAACAATGTCAGTGAAAATAACAACTATAAAGTATAGTCTATAGCAATAATATATGATTAAATAAAAACTATGTCTATGATTACGAGAGTTATATATTTTACTTGTAGTGGTATACTTCACAAGGGGAACTTGACATAACACTGATAAATCTATACAAAATTAAAGTACTCTATAAATACAACTATATTTATAACAACATGTGTAACACTAATCAATATTAATCAATAATAATAATATTAATAATAATAATAGTAATCAATATTAATGAGTAATCAAAAATAAATATGAAAATATTAGTAATATTAGCACTGTTCAAATGCATTATTTGACAAATGCTGCTACAACCGGCATTCACATTTTAACAATTGAAAAGCATTGAAAAGGAATATCAAAATAAGGGTTCAATCAATTAATGTATGGTAAAAGAAATTATAAAATCTATTAAATGTGATCTAACTTAAATAATATTTAATGTTTAAAATAATTATAAAACATAATGAGAGTATAAAAATTCAGCTCTTAATAATAAAAATTATCCACAAAGTGATAACAAAAATATACATTTTTTCACATAATCCATCGTGTAAAAATAATCTAACGTAAAAATATTTTAATCTCCGCACCAATATTTGTTTTAAATCATAACATTTTAAAATTATATTTTTTCGTTTGTATCACCGAACACCAATTCCACTATGATATCTATTAGTAGGCCCCCTGAGCTAAAAGAACACCACAATCATTTTTCCAGGGAAGAGCAGGTGGGAGTCCCTAGTATTACCGACATTGATAATAATGACACTACTGGATCAAGTCTGACGGCAGATGACGCCGGACAGAAAAAAGCATGCAAAAGCGACTGAAAATAACAACGTGGAATTTTAGATATAAGAATATGGACAAACTTCCACTTCTCACAAGAGAGCTGGAAAAAATCAGAATCGACATGGCAAAAATATATCGGAAATGCGTTTCCCTGGTAAATGACATTAAACGACAAATGATGGATATATATATGGAAACATAAGATATAGCATGGTGTTGCCATGGTTATCGCAAAGAAGACAAACAAGACAGTCATGGGCTACAACCCTGTCAATGAGCGTTTAATGTCTATCCGTTTGTTAGCAAAACCTTTTAACATCTCTGTTATTCAAGCATATAATAAGCACTGACCTTTTTACGAAGAACTTGTAGTCTTTTTTGAACAAAAGATGTGATATCGTCATTACTAGTTATTTCAATGCCAAAGTAGGTGATGACATCAGAAGGAACTCAAAGTTATGATATGCGAGATCAAAAACCTTTTCCAAGCATTGATGTATGAAGAAGAACAAACCCCCCAGATAATACTAAATAATACTGAACGTGGCGAAAATACAACTAAAAAAGCGACGATCGAACAATAAAGTTTTAAACAAATAAGAGCTGAAACAATTGCACTTGCTGACAAACGAAATGAAATGAAAGCAACCAGAAAGTCAATTCGAGAACTCTGACCGATAAATAAGGAGATTGAAAAACATCTCCTATACATGACAGAGAGAAATTCATCAAACTGCGAATGTGAACAGCTTGAGGGGAGTAGGTTACAAAACAAGAAATAGGATTTGTTTGTTACTGTGAAGAAACTGACGGACAAAAAATATATTAGTGGAATTCAAGTGGTTAAAGCTACCGACGGAAGCATTTTAACAGAAGGTTACGACATCAAAGCAAGATGGCTGGAATACTGCATGAAGTTGTTTGAAATAGGTAGACACCAAATAAGAAAACCGAACTTGAAGAATATAATGATGTACCTGAAATTCTTTTAACTGAAGAACAAAAGGTCATTAGAAAGATGAAAGCTGGGAATTCACCAGACTATGACGGAATTCCGCAGAATTGTTCCAAGCAACTAAAGAGGATGGTGCCAAGATCATGTTCAAGCTATGTGCCAATGAGTTGCCTGAATGGATTTCTGACTGAGGGATTTTATGTTTAAGTGTATATATTTTCCATATAATATTTATATTTTTCCCAACTGTTATTTTATTAACTTCTGTAAAGTTTACATTTTAAAAATTGAGTAAAACTGTTTTTCAATACAATGCAACTTTAATATTTACAATATGTGTTTCAATTGCAATTTTAAAATTAAAGACAACTAAAAACAGTTATAATGTGCATAATATTGACTGCTAAATCAGAACTAGTTAAAATTATTTACATGTGATCTATAGAGGGAAAGTTCTGATGCAATTGAAAATGCTCTACGAGAATGAATTTATACGATGTATTAGTGAATGATAACATTAACTTATTAAAGCTAGTTACTTCAACTAGTTATCATTGATATTTTCAGCTATATAATAAACAACATGGCGTCTTACTCCCTAATGATAATAAACTCGCAGTAGAATGAATAATATATCTATAAAAACAATATTATTTCTAAACTTTAGTACATAAATATATAAGTTAGTATGTAAAATTACTGAATGAGTACAAAACATGTATGATGTTCATCAAAGAAAAATAAAGCTTAAGAAATAAAGTGTGTATTTATTGAATGAACATTGTAGAGTCATTTTTAACCTTTAATTGTTATATAACAATAGGTATCAAACATTGCAAGCCAGTATATAATTAATACTAATATGAAAGCAAAACGGAAGATGCAGGCAGTTTGAGAACATGATTTCCTGCGAACAGTTAATTATGGATTTACATACTGTTTGTTGCACCATATTATATTTATTCATATATTAAAAAATATATTTCCTCAATTTTACAATAAAATTATTTAATTTTACAATGAAATCAAGCTACGTTAACATGATACACATTATCGATCATATAGTCCATAATCCAGAAAACAATTTATTTGTAACATAAAATACAGTGGTGCAGTAAAGGGATATTATAACGCTCATAAATATTTTTTTGTACAATAAGGGATATATTAACATTGATAACGTTCTCCCTCACATGGGAATAATAACCTTTCAATATTGTACAACAACAGCTGCAGTAGTTAAATATTGTTTAGACAAAAATTAATTAAAAAAATTAAAATAACTTCAAAAAGAGACTATATTTTGAAGTGACAATGAACCTTAAGTAACATGGTTCACTTTTAATCACCAATAAATGTTACGAAATATATTATTATAAAACGTATTATGTACAAAGTTCCGAAAATGTCTTAATCCGGTTTAAATGAGATGACGCAGCATGAGTAAACAAGCATCCATTTGAGTTATCTTATAAACATAACATCATCAACTCTCAAGAACAAAACAAAATAAGAACGTATAGAGAAAGAAAACATGCACTATGTACAACAACAAAACCTGTGTGGTTAGACAACGTTTAACAACATTGCATTACATTACATAATAAACTACAAGTAGTAACTTGAAAAACTTTCGTACACTGACTGCACTGTGCTTTGAAGTAACAACGAGAAATGATCAAGATTTTACTTTGTAAGCGAATATTGCAGCTGAAAATTAATTACGCCACTAAAAAGAACGATCTTTTGAATTATTATACTTTTGTCAATATTATCATTGAAAAAATATGTATTGTAAACTTTATTAAATCACTATTCCAAAAAATTCGGAAGAAAATATAAAACAAGAAAGTAAAGGCATTGCAAGTTCCATCAACCTAAATAATGAAGCCTAAATAAAGCAATGGTAAAACATTCTCTCCAGAAAAAATCAACTGATTTGTTACCCATCAGTGCATGTTACATAGATAGCTAACCACAGTTGGGATAAATAGGGGCGTTCTATATTTTTCAATTGTACAACTAACCTTGCTTCAATATAGTGCAAAGTCGATAGTATCTATTATAAACAGTTCATTTCAGTACATAACCTATTTATAATTAGAAAATATAAAAATTAGTAACATATCTATTTGTAGACATATAATAATTATTTTTATAAGAAAATTAATTGTACTGTAAAAACTGCGGAAAATTCAATTTTATAGATATACTAGCAAGAAATATTTACATGAAACAATGTTAAAAACGTTAATAGACACCGAAAAATTAAAGATTATATATTTTTACAGCGTACATATTATGATACGTAAAAATATTTGTGAAATTTGACGAAATATTTATAATATACTTCGCATGATAAATTTATATTCAAATGAACTGTTTCTAAAAGTTATTTTACCAGTCTTGCCGTACATTAATGTAGGGGTTACTAACTGTGTACACATGAGAAAAACAGACGACCTATTCACCGGAACTACAGTTCAACACACTGTCGCCGGACAGACAGCCGACCAACTCCTCATGCGATGTAGGTGAACACATTCATGTCCTGCTCATCCCGGCGGATATACTGCTCGTCTATGAGACCCTCAATCACCTCCTTGATCAGCTTCTTCGAGGGGACGAACATGTAGCGCAGGATCTCGACCAGCTCGGTGTAGAGTTCGGCGTGGCGCAGGCGTTTGCGCATCTTGATGATCTTGATGATTCCCTCCTGGGTGCGTAGTTTGCGCAGCTCAATGATCGCCTTGTTCTCCTCCTCGCGTATCCGCTCAGTTTGCAGTTGCATCCGGCCGATCATGTTCACCTTGCCGCGCTTCTGTGGCTTCTGGTTCTTGCTGGAGGGGGAGTGTGTTGGTAGTCTATGAATGAAGCTACGCAATAGTAGGTCAACTGATAGTAATAGTCGGTTTATGGAAAGCAAAAACCTTGGTTGCCTTGATTAATTATATACAGCGAAGCTTTAAAATAATTTCATTCGAAATATATAAATAACTAACATTTTAAGGCAATTTTTACATATTTAATAATAATTACAAATTCGATAATCAAACATAATTACTGTGTTAGAATATTTATATATAAATATTTAGATTATATTTAACAAACAATTTATTATTATTAGATACTATTAATTTATGATGGTCATTTACTTATAAACATAGACACTTTATTTTATGCCTTTCTAACAAATTTCATATCATATTGTAAAAGCATACAAAATAACAGCTAATAAAACAACGAATCAATGGTTATAAACAACTAATAGTAATTATTCAAACATTAATTATCTAGAATGTATACCAGGCATGCCTTCTAAAAATTGAACAATATTATGTTACAAATGTTATGTCCATGGTGTTATGTACATGGTAATTAATTTGGAGGAAATTTCATATAATTAGATACTTTAACTTATACATATTTCAATATGTTAATTTAATTATAGATATTTGAATGATCATAGCCTAATATGGATAATTTGGGAATGTAAACATTATCAATATATTAAATATTTCATTTAGGCAATTTTATAGATCTATATATGTTGCAATAAATAAAGTTTGATTCTACATTTTGAAATTCAATGACAATGAGGTAATATATTATGTATATATAGTTATTTATATAGAATCATAAAACATATAATACATTTACTATTATATGATTCTTACTGCGTAGAGAACATATAGTTTGAAATAATTATAGTACAACTTGAATAATATAATCGAAAGGAAAAAATATTAAAGAAAAATATAGACGGAAAAATGTCTAAAGCGTTCGGCACAAGTCCTAAAGTGAAGAGCAACGGAATAGTAGGTTAGTTCAAAAGAAGGGTAACTGTGATCGGTCAAAATAGCGAAGAGGTACAGATACAATGGAATAGGTCAGATACAACCATTTTGAAGAAGCTGGTGGAAAGATCATGAAGGAAACAACAAAATCTGCTCATTGGACTTATTGGGTAACTTTACATAAATATAATAATTCTATAGAAATATGATTTCATTGGTTTGAATATAATTTAATTTTACCCAAGAACTTTTAAATGTGAAAACTTCGTTTGATGAATCAACTAAATTTGCAATTATTAATGGTTCACTGATAGGTCATTTTATCTCAAATATATTATTATAGATAAAACAGGAGCAACAAAAATTACGATTATTTCATTCCACAAATGTTATCAAATAAAACATTCAGTGTTTCAGGATTTTTGTTTTTAATAATAAAATATTAATTTTGTTTTAATAATAATAACTGAAAGCCTTACATGACTGCAAAATCATCGTTAATCCAGAATTCGGTAGTTTCAGATAGGTCCTTCGGATTGTTAACTTCGGGTGAATAGAGAATAACTTGCCGCTTTAGTTTAGGATTTGAAATTAGAGACTGTTGAAACAAAAGAAACAAGAGGGAACACGAATTGATGATCCAGGTAAATACAAAGACTGACTTTTATTATAATTTTATATATTTTAAAATATATATATATATATAAGAGGTATTTTCTTAAATTTTATTACAAAAACTATCTAGGAAATAACATGTTATAGATACAGGATAGATATGTAAGTATTATAAAAATACAGTACGATTATACTATAATAAAATTTCTTATTTTTACAATTAAATGCTTTAGCTAAAACATTCAATTGATTAGAGTTACTCTTCTATAATAATATACCCGAGAAGCATAAAATGGTAATACCATACTATGAAACCGAAAATAACAAATAAGTGTCACCATTCAATTCCTAAACATTACTAAAAAACGGGTAACAATTATTTAATTTTTATAAAATGTTAGGTGAAGCTAGAACATTAGCCTACTTTATATATAGGGAAGATCGGAGGAGGAGATATAACAATTCAAGACTATTAATTAAGCAATAGTCGGATAGTTGGAAGGTCTACGTAGTAAGAAAATGAATACAGATCGAAATGAACTTGTCGAGCGATTTTTATTTTTTAAATAATTTATCGATTGGTATAATTTTTCATGACTTGATTACGTCATAAACTTGAATTATGAAAACTATAGGAAAATAACCATATAATTTTATATGCTATATATTCACAAATAAATGCTATAACTTTTGTTAAATGCAACCAACTGACTTGATTCTTTTTGCATCTGATTCCAGATCACAAGATCTACATTTGTTGATATATTTTTTATAATTAAACTTCTTATATAAATAAGCTATAATTAGTATAAATGCTATGAGTATTATTTTAAATTACTGGTTATTTTAATTAATAATTTTATTATTCAAGTTAAATGGATATAATTTACGATAAACTTATTTTTTCTAATAATGTTTGCACATTTTAGCTAATAATATCATCGGCAAGTATGAAAACCCAAGGGGTATAGAATAGTTCAACAAAAACACAATTTTTCTGGTAAGTAAAACGATTCAAAATTATATTTGTTATATTATTTAGCTATAGATAAAAGTATTTTAGTCACTGAGTAAAAAAAAATTATCACTAGAAGTAGAGTTTGAAAATATTGGTATTATTAGTTCAATCAACACATTTATTTGAAGAAAAAAATTAGCATACACACCCCCCCCCCACGTACGAAGGGTTAACAGGCATGATGAAACACATGCACGTGTTACACAGAGTCGTATAAGATGAATTTTAAACGCATTTACGATATATATCACCGAAATTTAATGCAAACATATTGCAATTATAATTTTGGTCAATAATTTATGTAAAAAATAACAAATAACCAAGCTAAAATGCAAATAAATTCTGGTATTATTTATTTAGTTCATTTCGTGATAAATCTGAAATCAATATTTTATATTTAATCAAAGCATAACTGTTCTCTAATAAAATTGTTTTCAAATTAAACAAGTCACCAAGAATTATAAATATATTATATTTATACTTAAAATCATATATTTATTGTAATGATCTTATTAATTAATATTTCTTAAAATAATGTTCTTTGTTTAATAAATAATTATGGCGTTTAAGAGGTGGCGAAACTGTCATTGTAAAAATAAGATGGTGTTTTAATTTTGCATTAAATTGTCTATTACAATGAGAGTAATTGCTTTAAAAAAACATAAAAAATATGTTATCAGTATTTTTCTTTACTTCTGATATATTATTAATTAACAGTATTATTAAATAAATGTCAGAAAGTAGAACATCACAGATTACAACCAAGAACACAAGAAGCTTTCAACATACCCATAGTGCTCGCTTGAGCTCAGCCTCGGGCAACCCAGTGGCGAGTGAGAGACTTTCAAAGGTGAGACGACACCGGGATCGCGAGTTCCAGGCGAAGAGAATCGCCATCTGAAAGGTGGTCACTTCTAGCTCGAACTTGCCCTGACTGGTCTCGAAGCAGATGTTCCCGTTAGACATAAGATGGTTCCAAAAGAGGGTGCGACCCTGGTGCTTCTGCCGGTAGAAATCTTCCACCTGTGTCGGATTGGAATAATGTACCATTGAAAAGGGAATGCCCATATATACAGGCTATTGTAAGACAATATCTCCAGACATTTCTTATTTTAGTTAGTCCTATCTTGTCAAGATTATATAAAATAGCTCCTAAATATATACCAAATAATCCTTATTTGAAAAGATGCATTAGGTCGTTTTACAAATAGTGAGAAACAAATATATAATTTGTCTAAACGTATGTATTTTGCAATACGAAGATTTAGAATTACCAACTCTACTACTCATGTCTTGGACACTTTTAGTAATATAGTTTACAAATCGTCTATTAATATTTACCTTGTTTATGTATCATGTCGATGTTCTTGTATCAAAATCTTATCACACTTAGTAATTAACGAGAATGGTGAGAGGGGTGGAATAACATGTTTCAGATGCTCAGAGAGAAAACTGAATAAGTGAAATAAGAAAAATTAAGTAAATAAAACCTCAACATGAAAATATTAAAAAGGATTCTTTAAATAAAAATGTGTGATTATAATCATTCACGCATATAATATAGTTTACGAGTAAGTGAACACTTAAATATATGCTATTATCGAGTGTTTTCTACAGCTAATCAAACGGAATAATATGAGGTTGAAGTCAAGTTATGTCTGACGAATATATTTTATGTAATGAAAATTCTTCGATTATTCTGTACTAAGCTTATTACCGATTGTAACGATTATTCTGTACCCCGATGATGGCATGTATTTATAATATATATTGCAACTATGGCTGCCGCGATAAGGTGAAACGTCGTTACTGCATATTTCAAAATTTTGAGAAAACGTCTTTTTGTGTTTGACTTTTCCATAGTCGTAGGCATGTAATGCAAGATAAAAAGGGTTACCCATAAAATGTCGTATTATATAAAAATTCGTATAAAATTTAGACGTATACATTATGTCGTGTAGAAATTGTTGTATATAATTTATAGTATTATATATATTGTCGTATACATAAACACATACATAATAAAACGCATACAAAAGGACGTATATAAATAGTCGTAAATATAATTTGTCGTATAATTTAAGTCAACCATATATTATAGGTAGGTGTTAGCAATCCGGCAACCGGATTAATAACTCTAATGTTAGAAGACCGGCAACTTTTTAAATTAGTATATAATTAATACAAACTATTTTTTTTATTCTTACGTATGTATAGCCTATGTATATAAATAGAATATACTTCGAATATTTTACTATAGTACGTATATTTTTATTATTAGTATATATATAATAAATATACGTGATTTATACGTGATACGTGACAAATATTATTATTATATTTATCATTGATTCATTCACGTAATATTTTAAAATAATTATTTATTAATATATTTATCATTGTTTCATCCACATTAAATATTTAAAAAAAATAGTTATTATTATATTTATCAGGTTAATATATTTTCCGGTTGCCGGATTACTAACCACTTCGTAAATGGTAACTATATAATGAATCAAAACTTTAACAGATAATATTGATCAAATTATGTTTAAAAAAATTGATTGTACAATGTGAAAATGTTATATTATATTTAAAACATGCTATCAATTTTTTTTTAATTGCCGCTTCGTTTGTTAAGGCTTTGAGATATAACATTTTTCCTTGAACTCTCGTTCTTAAGTTGTCCAAGATTAATTTATTTCAATTTCAAGAATAATAGTTATATGGATGTCCTTCATTGTGTGATTAGGAGTTACAAAATGCTCGGCGATTTCTACGTGTTTCAAATTACCTTGTTTAGCTTGTTTTGCCTGTTTGTCCTATGTACAACAGTTCACTTTTAGTACAAATGATAGCATATATGCAATTGTTTGAGGCACCCCCCCGCGCGTTTTATATCTTATGTGGAGGTGCTCGAAAAGTGAGTCTTATGTGGAGGTCGTTTTTCATAACATTTAAATATGTATTCCTATCAATTTTGATACGCTGATTTCAAAAATCCTGTCTATTTTTCTGTCCAAGCTTTT
>JAUZND010004888.1:0-11475 GCA_034780555.1 Coelogynopora nodosa
AGTGCCCGCTGTTGTGCGCCTCATCATTCCGTTAGGAAGAATATCTGTCCACGCATAAGCGTCTCTTGCTGTGGCTGCTTTGCCCTCTGCAGTGGATGCTGGTGTCTACCTCTGCTTAACTGCTTCTAAAGCAGTAAGTCAAGTTAATCACACAGGTCTGCTGTAGAGGGCATTTCGGTAGGCATGGCGGGAGACTCGTACACTTCACATGGTGAGACGTGATGGCTAGAATGCCGGTTTAAAAAAATAATAATAATGCCACCGCCGCCGAGCACCCACCTGTGACCGAGAGGGAGGCGGCGGCGGGGACAGCCACCTCAGACCGCCGCCATGACGACTGTCCGCCTGGCCAGGGAGTGAGGAGCAGCGGGTGGTGTCCGCCACCAGCGGCCGAGCGAGCCAGCGCCGACTCACTGAGGAAGCCGTCGTCAACCGAGTCTGAGAGGGAGCCGTTGATGTGGAGGTCCTTGCAGGACCGGCGGATCACGGACAGCTGTGTGTCCGAGTCCTGCGTGCGTGGGAGGTTTTGGGATTGGATAAAGTGTTCTCTTCATCGTATTATAATACATGTATAGGCGCGCTACTATTGAATCAAACTACTACTTGTTTCCAAAATAAGTATGATGAAATGTTCGTTTTGATTATCAATTTTTTGATGATGACGACATAAAAGGGAAATTTTGAAATCATATAAAGTTAAAAGATCATTTTGACACTATCTTTTAATTTTATACTGATGCATTACGAGTTACTACATAAAAAATAATTTTAATTACCCATGCTAAAATCTTCTACGGGAATTCATCATGATAAATCTAACATCAAATTTAATGAGTCTTGTATGAAGTCTTAAAATCGTCATTCTACTTTTCTTTTAAAAAAGAGCATATAAACCTTTTCTAATTGAACTCCAACTAATAAGGGAGATTCTGTCCAGAATATTCACTCATCTCTCTCTCTCTGTGTCCCGTTGACCTATTGAGTCTTCAATTGTATATTCGTTACTATGTATCACTTCATTGTCGTATTTTTATCTTTATATTTTATATTTTTTACTTTATCACACTAACCGTGTGTGTGTATTATTATAATTGTTTCATATATGTTTATATTCTAACCACAACTATAACCTAGTGTTCAATATTCCTCCATTCGTTTGCAGAAATGCTAGACTAATATGAAACTATATAGATATATTTAATTCTATTATGGAAAATAATTGTTCAAGACTTTTACAAATCAACGTATTAATTCTCGCAAACTTCGAACATAACTGACATTAATTGAATACAATAACAGACTATTCCATTCCAACTCCGGCAGATCGAAAGCCGCCTTATGCATCAGGTCTGGAAAAACACACACACATTGTACTGAAGCTAAAAAACTATATATTTCAGTCACTCACAGAGCTATCTACATTAATTGGTAGAACGAATATCGATTTAATTTTGTTAATTTGAAATATAACTTTATTTTTTTGAAATTACTCAAAAAGACTTTTTTTTACTAAGTCCTATAAAGTACTTCACAACACTAACGAGTAGACTAGAAAAGCAAACTCCAAGAAGATCAATAATATTTATTATACAATTAAGAAAATAACTAGAATAAAAAGCCACATAGTAATATTGAATGAAGGATATTAAAGGAGGTCAACGCATGTATAAACCAATTCATATTATACGTGTATTACTCTCATGAAGATGTCTGTTAATCACAAAAACACAAAAGGATTAATAATAGTTTTGTCGAAAGGGCATTGTCGATGAATTACTATTGCTAACTTTATAAAAAATTGTAAAATAGTCAACAAAATAATTTGTATATATACTAAACTATGAGTAATACAATACAAAGGAACAATTTAGCGATTGACTCAGAAGAAAGACATTAAATCTATATAACAGTAATGCGACAATTTAAGGAAAAGTAATCTTATACTATTGCACATTTAATTGTATATTTACAAAAACAACTTTTTAATGCCTTTCGTAACAATAAACTAATCTATCCACGTGCCTACGTCTTATACGACTGCAAATGTTAAAATAGGGAAAATATTATGTTTACATAGAAGGAATTGGGTAACACACTAATGAATGAAATAAACTCGCACTTCATAAAAGAAAATACGCGTCATTAGTTTAGTTGAAGATAATATGTTCGACTTAAATCTGTATTAATTTCAAATAGTTCACTTGAAAATATAATTGCGGAAACTTATAAAAAATTAAAATCAATAAATGTTTTCATAAGTTACCATGGTTATTATGTCAACAGTTACAGTCGAGAGATAGGTTTACCTGGAAAGATACTAATTGAAACACACCATACATATATATATGTATACATGTATATATTCCATGGTTTATTAAATTATTAATGAAATAAATAAAGTCATATGTATGTTACTGATTTATCCGAAAACTGCGAACGCTCAAAATAAGTTTATTACATGATTTTCTAATATTAAAAGCAAAAAATAGAGAAAGAACATATCATACTATTTTTAATTTTTATAAATGTGTAAATCCACAACAAAATAAGTAAAACTAATTTAAAATAATATAATAGCGCTAATTTTTCCGTATCTTGTTTTAACGAATATTATTCCAGACAAAATATTTACAATACAAATATTTAAAACAGTTAGATATACTTAACTTATACACCACATATTGAAATGATATAAGCAATAACTTTTATTAGATTTTGTACCTCAAGTTTTAACAAAAGGAAGCTTCGAATTCTAACAATGAACCCAATTGATAACAAATCGACTAACCGACATATTTTATCTAATATATAATTCACTATAATTAGATTGCATGAGGCAAATCATTCACACTGTGGTAACCAATATAATAATGTGTTTAGAAAAGCTAAATATTAGCCTCATTTTGCGTTAATATGAGACATGCTTTCTGAAGCTTTTACTACATTTGGTGTGAAAATGAAAGAATTGGTTACAGCGAGAGTGACCTTTATCTCCTGTAATAACTACATACCTTGATTCTGCACACACATAGATATATATATATACATGTACTAGGTTCGTCTGAAAACGTTACAATAAAGTAACAAACCACAATGAATGTCTATGAGACACAAGATAAATAAATGGGACAGTAATTCCTTTTTTAATTGTGCTTATAAAGATGCTGTCATATCAAATTAATCAATATTGTGTGTTATTGTCTATTTTAATTATTCTTGAGCATTTCGGTAACTCATATCGGTACCATATTTAGTAAACTTATAATAAAAAATACTTACAAAATAAAATTAACAACAATACATACACACATGGAAGAGAGTTGCTCACTGAAGCATAATTGTTTTAATCAATTAAACATATATTAATTATAATAAAATTTGGTGAAATTCGATAAATTATGGGAGAAACACCATTGAATAAATCAGTCATTACATAGTAAGACACCCATTATTAAAATATTTTAATAAATTCATAATTAATTGAAAGTGCTAAATTGATTCAAGCTAATAGTGTGTCAATATTTAAAATCAATGGTCTAAAGCTGTCACAGGGAAGCAAGAACTGTCATACTAAAAGACTGCCTACGATTACTATGATTCTTACCCCATCGCGTTATGGAACATATTTTTTCAAATGTAAATTATTTTTAAAGTTATTATTTATAATATATTATTATATTTATTAATCACAGGGATATACAAATGAGTGAACAGGAAAACACACCATCATCTAAATAATCATTTTAAATTTCCTTGTTAAACTTATTTTAACTTGTTGTTCGTAACAAAAACAATAACCAATGAATGTAGGCCTACCTGTTCCTTTTGTTATTTTTTTCTAATCAGTTGATTTATAAAAAATTGATCTCTAAACATTCTTTTAAGTTTTGATAATATAAAAGGTAAAATTAAGCAACAAATTAGTTTAAATTTAGTTAAACTTAGTTTAAACTTAGTTAAACTTAGTTAAACTAAGTTAGAATAGTTAGAATAGGAGCTGACTCTATAACTGGCTCTATCTAAAGGATCCGTTTCATTATTAAATTGTGTGTTCATGAATGAATGAATGAATGAATGAATGAATGGCAATGAAATTACACAAAACGAAATGGACACAAGCTAATTTAAAAAAGACGAAATTGAGCCAATACACGACTAATTATATTTAAAAGTTATAAAGAACTTCCCCAAGAATACTTGGTAAATTCTAGATATCGACGTATCCTCGGTAATAACGTAATCATCGATTAAAAATTCTAATAACTCAACGAAATAAATGTGGGCTACTTTCAATATTCAATTTTAATATCAATCACCCTAAACAAATTGTTAATATAAAACATTATATGAATTATTGATTTATTTCAAATGAAATGTGGAATTTTAGGAAGGAGTTTTATAGAGCATTTTAAACATTATAATAAATATTTATTTATAACGTATAAATTGACTTTTCCAAATACTAGAACGCGGTTTCCTATTTTGGTTAGGAAAACATGCAGTTATCTCTTCGCATACCTTTACCTCGCAAATTAACTGATAAGAAACTGAATAATTTATGCCAGCCACAACATCAACATCTCCCTTGACATCTAAACAAACCAGCAAACCAATGTAGCACATCAAACAAACAACAAACAAAGAATTACCTGAAAAAAGGCATCCGGATTGGCGATAAAGTCGTGCGACGAGTTCCACTTGGACTCGCGCGGTGAGTCACACGGACTCGAATGCGGCGAGCAGCTGTCCGTGAGTTCATCACTACTCTTCGCCGAGGTCAACGACTTGATCAGAGGTGGCACCCCTCCAGGCGGCTGTCGTCGTCTAGCCGCCACCCCACTGCTGACAGCGGCCGCGGCCAATTTCGCCGGCTCACTACTGCCGCTGGCCGCCGACTGCATGACGTCCTCCCATTGGCTGGCCACCTCGGCCAACTGGTCGAGGGCATCCGAGGCGGAGTCGCAGCTGGGATAGGCGGGCACGGGGGAGTCCTCGGGAATGGTGGAGAACACAGAGCAGGACACGGTGGAGGGGGCTATGTCGGTACAGGTGGAGATTGCCGGTGAGTTGGCGGTTAGTAGTGCGCTCGGGCTCAGTTGATTGGTCGGAGTTGGTTGTGTCTGCTGGTGTTGTTGAGACCAACTTGAGTAGGAGGATTCAGTCAGCAGGCTTCTCAGTGTGCTACTGTTGGTTTGCTATCATGAGTGAAACGATATAAAGGATAATATACATATATAATGTAACTATACACCTTAAAACCTTACAATTAAACATAATAATTTGTTGATCAAAATCTATGATCAGTAGAATTTACAGCTCTGGTGCATTTCAAATTAATGAAATTTTAAATCGAAATTAATTATAGAATCGAAATTACCTTCTACTATCGCGGATATCGATATCACATCGATTAAATGAAAATATATAAATTAAATCAATACAAATAGTTATGCTCTGACTGGAATATTCAGTTACAAATATATGATACGACACTATTCTTAAGAGTAGAACAGCTCTAAAACAACCCTCTCTTTTTTAAATAATAATCAGCAATGTTTTCACCATTTGCTATTCTTGCCCTTGTAAACTTGCACTAAGCATTCATAATTTGTTTTATTAACTCGTTGTAAAAATTAAGCGCTGATTACTCGTGGTGTAATAACATCAAAATAATAATCTCCCTAAAACAAACGTTCATACTTTACTTTAAAACAAATTAAGCTACAAACCTGATGTTGTTGATTCAAATCAGCAAGTTGCATTTTACTAGCTTCAATATGAAGATAACTATTGTCTCTAATATCAGTGTTGGTTACGGCTGTCACAGCTGCCGAGGAGATCGATGACACGTTTATTTGATCTTGAAGAAGCCATGACGAATCGCCCGCGTTTGAATTGTTCGTGAAATGCTCAGCCAGCGTTGTATCATTCCAAATCGTATTTTGATTCGACGTAGTGGTTGTCTCTGTAGCTAGAGGCGGTACAAGAGATGATGGGATTATGTTTGTGTCAATATTTTGTACAGGATGCTGTTGAGGTAGTGGTTGAGCTTGATGTTGTACAGGATGCTGTTGAGGTAGTGGTTGAGCTTGATGGTGTTGCTGTTGTTGTATTAATACTCCAAGTTCTTTAAGTATATTTTGAATCTGAGGTTGCTGCTGAACTGGTTGACGTATTTGTGCTGACTGTGACATGAGGGTACAATCCTCTTGATGAAATGCAGAAGGCGTTATCACGGAAGCTGTGGAATAAAGTGGCGCTTGTACCGGCGCTAAGTACGTAGGTTGAGATTGGTGGGTAGAAGTCTGCAATTCCTGTAGAAGATATTGAAGCTGATCCTTGTTCAGTGTGATAGTGGGTGGTGTGGGCTGCTGTTGCTGGCCGTATACAGGAAGGGGCGTGCCTGAACACAACTGCTGAGTGTACATAGTAGAAGCTGGAGCTGGGGACTGTTGGGCAATTTGGTACTGGTGTTGTGCAGGCTGTTGATATTGAACTGGAACACTCTTAGCAGCATTCTGGCGCATTAACACCGAGTTGACAAGTGCGGCTATGCTCTGAACACTTCCTTGAAGTTCGGATGTACTTTTTAGCACAGAGGCAAGGACACTATTCATGATTGATTCTCTTTCATTAACCGGACGCTGACTAACTCGATCAAGTATTTCATCGAGACCAGAGAGGTTCTGACTATTATCCCCTTGTTGGAACAAATCGGGCAGGATATTCAGAAAGTGTTGTTCAGTAGTTGCACTGTTAGTCACGGCAGGTGTTTCCGGAGGTGCTACCTGATCTGGAGCCATTAGTTCCATAGACTGGTGATAGGTGTGAGTTGGTAAGGGATCCACAACTTGCACAGAATTGTTTGTGTGAAAATGCTGTCCAATATCAGGCTGACTTACTGGGTCTATTTTTGGAGGGGCTAAACGAAAGAAAACAATAACACAATCAAAAAAACTACAGCTTGTCTTTTAAATTAAGCAATCAAAACAATATATGCACAATATGCATTGGACCGAAATGAACCAAATATTAAAATTCAATTGTATTATCATTGTTTACAACTAGATATTTTTATAAAAAATTCACAAAATACACTAAATTGAATAGGCTCTTATATTTATGATTTCAATTATATATATTTCCAACCAAATTATAAAGAAAATGCAATATGATTAGGAATATATGAAGTGGTACAATGATTTGAAAACTATTGTTACATGCTTAAACATATACATAAGAATAGTTAGCTGTTCTGAAGGAAAATGGTTTAAAACTATCATGGTTAAGGTGTAATATATAGTAAGACTCCTTGGAAAGTAATTAGTTTAAAGTCACAATATGTATATATATAAAAAATAAGGTGATAACTTTCAATTCATAACCATAACAGATACATAAATACATGTTTATACATATAAGCAAATCAGTGAATAATACTAATATTAAAAAGGACAATAAATTATTTATCAATATCCCCTATCAACCAAATATCAATCTTCACATGTATTTCATTCTTCAAATAGCAATATTGTTTAAAAGCAAAATATTTCACTATAATTTATTAATTATATTTAGGAACATTTTACATATTTAGGTTTACAGTCTTATATATTTTTCAGTAATAAATTAAATTAATAACATAATACTATGCATTATTGCACTAAGAATATATTTAAATTGACTGAAATGTATATTGCTTGAATAAAATATATAGGGTTATATAAATTACATTCACAGCATAATTTTTTGTTATAATATAATAATACAGGGTGGAACATAAGTCATGCAGAATAGCAATATATAATACAAAATCTGCTTTATATGAAAATTATGCTACTATTATTGGCAATACTACTACCTCCTCAACAGTAGTATTGGCTCATTTAGAAATCAGTTTAAAAAGTTGACAAGAAGGCTGTTAATTAAAACTATGTATTGCTAATATATTACATATTCCATTTTCCTTCAGAACAGCTAGCTACTCTTATGCATATGTTAATGCAGGTAACAATAGTTTTCAAATCATGGTACCACTTTATTTATTCCTAATCATATTCGATTTTCTTTATAGGTTAGTTGAAATTAAATAGAATTTAAATCATAAATATGACAATATAGTGTATATTGTGAATTATTTATAAAGATATCTAGTGGTAAACAATGATAATATTATTAAATTTTAATATTTGGTTAATTGTCAGTAGAAAGCATCCATAGATGGTTATCCTAACTAAAGAAATGAATGGAAATAATACTGACTACATTGCAGAATTTGTGTGAGTGGTTTCAACAGAAGGATCAAAACTTGTATTAACAAATATCTTTTAGTGATGCTCATCACTAAAAGATATTTGTTAATTAAAGTTTTGATATTTTTTACCTCAAGGTGATATTTCATGTTAGTAGAAATGTAAATCAACACAATCCACACTACTAGGAAAGTAAAAATCCATATTGGATAGAAGCTACTCATGTTCAAAAAAATAATCCAAAATAGATGGTGCATGTGCATTTACTTTTATAAATTCACAATATATCAATTGTTGTATTACTAAATGCTAATAAAATAGAAATAATTATTAAATTTATAAAATAAAATGAAGCATGCAGTTTTCTTACATATGTATATAGTAACATTTTTGTGTGTCTTATCACCTGCTATCTGAAGCATATATATATATGACATGAAAATGGTGCAGCCACAATCTATATTAAATGTGTTTAGTACATTTAAATATTTTCAAGATTTTATGTACTTATAATCTAATTCTATACAATTTTATGTTTATACATAATTAGGGTTGCCAGACCAATCCAAACAAAAATTTCTGAATATAGACTAATAACCTCCCATTATCAGAATCTATAACAAAGGAGTGAGGGGTGCAATGTAGTGCAACTTTGTAATAATTGGGGGGGTCTGGGTGCATAGTGCCCAGTTGGGTCACTCCAGGGTCACTGGTGGTTAGGGGGGTGAAGCTCCTTAGAGAAATGGATAGTTATAAATAAATAACTGTAGTGTAAATAGAATAGTGTGGTTCATTGGACTTTTGAACTGGATCACATTTGCATGAATCAAAGTAAAAATTTACTACAGATCACTGTAAATTTGCTTTAAAATGTAAAAAGCAAAAAAAAATTAATTGTGTATAGCACCACAATTTTTGGGCTATTTTTATCAAAATGCTTACACTTAAATATTTAAAAGTATGAAATTTTACTTCATTTTCAAAATCCTTGAAAAATATCCTACAATCTGGAATTATAATGGAGAATCTATACAGGACACTTTACATGCCTAACTAAAACCCAGGGTTCCCCCACTTCTAGTAATATATAATTAAAGGCTTTATCATGGCCTTCTTAAGGTAAAAAATATTTTTTTAAACACCTAGGTATTTTTTCAAATATATAAGCTGTACATTGATTGAGTACTTTTAAATATTAAGATGAACTTATGAGCACAGTAAGTAAAAACTTTTTGGTTTTGATAAAAACACTGTAAAAATCTCATAGTGATACAAAACAAACTGGATGGCCTTTTTAAGGCATAATTATATAAATGGTATCCTTTTTCAAGCTTTTTAAGGTGACAGTGTTATTAATAGTAATAAATATATTGTAATTTTCTTATAATTTTTAAAATTGTTTAATAAACCGATTTTCTTCAGATAATTAAAATCTTATTCCAAATAGGTGATAAGATTTTTAGAGATTATGTAATATATTGCAGCATTAACTATTAAGTATAATTTCTAGGCTATGTTTCCATCTAGTGGAAAAAAAATATTTAGGCTATATATACATAATAGCTAATATAAATATGAAAATACTGTTATATATATTATTATTGTAAGTTATACCTAATGAATAAAATACTATGTTGTTTTTTTGAGCTAAATATTTTAGCTGGCCATTTAGGTAGAAATTTTTTTTCTAGATTATATGTCCACCTAAAATATTTAGCTTATAAAAACAACATAGTATTTTATTTATTAAGTATAACTTACAATAATAATATTATTAATACAAATATAATATAACAGTATTTTCATATTAGGTATTATATATATATATAACCTAGGCAGACACATAGCCTAGGAATTATGTTTCCATCTAGGTGGAGATATAACATCTTTGTTAAATTATTACTAAAATGAGAAGTTAAATCTAATTATTTGGTACTTATGTCAATGTGTACATGACAATATTTTACTTTACTTTTAGAATTATAGTTTATCAAAATATTTACTTAATAGAAAAAACAGTCAAGGTTTTGATTAGGATAATTCTGATTTAAATAATTATTTTATAACAGCATTGTTATTGATATTTAAAAAGTTATTTTGTATAGATATGCTTAATATGGGTTTCATTTTAAATATGCTTTAGCAGTAATGATATTTTAAATGTTATTTAGCAGTATAAATATTTAATTTTTTTGATATAGCTTTTAATTATGGGTAATATACTGATTAGTTATTTTAATTAAAGACCAATAAATAAAAATGTTAATCTAATTTCTAATGCTAATGTCAATGGTGTGAGTATATTGTCTATGTCTATTAGTATTATGACTATGTTAATCATTTAATAGCAATATTTATATATATTAAAAAAATTCAAATTATATCCATAATGCATTTAAACATATAATATGTTAGCTAAGTTTAGAAGCTTATATTTATAATATGAAGTTAGTAATGTTTTTTTGAGAAATATTAATGAATAACATTATTTAGTTTTTCTGCCCACAAATGTATAATAAAAATAAACCTGAGTGGCTTTTTAATTATTATTTTATAAAATATGCTTCTAAAAAATTGATGCATGCATATCAACATCACCACCAATTATTTTATAAATCTTATTTTAATTAATAATTATATGAATAAATATTAATTTAATGTATCTCAAGCTTCATTAATATGCTCACCGTTGTGGATTTTAATTAAGTCCTATACAAATATAAATACTGATTTGCATATATTGATCATTATTTGTTATTAAATTATAAAATATATAATCAAAATCTCTCTATTGTACTTTTATAATGCACATATTATATTTCACTTTGTAATCTATAGAATGCAATTAGAATTCACCTGACACAAGCAGATACACTTTAGAGTTTACTGGAACTCCCGTGTGATTCTGATTTGATGTCATCATCAATCTTCAAACGAATATTCATTAAAAATTAATGTACACTTAAAAATGCATAATTGTTGTTTACACATTTAAAATTTGCGCATATCAAACTGTTGGTTATTTAAAATAATAATTGAGACAAACAAATCGCTGATATTTAAAAGAAAATTAAAAAAAAATAAAGGTCTCTCGCAGCATAGTTAAGGATAAATAGAAATAGTGTAAGACCAGTGTATGCTGCAATTTTTATTGTATTAAATCAAAAATAAAATGAAGTTAAAACGTTACACAGAATATTTCGTGCTTCCATGCACATCGTCA